>JASPKZ010000001.1:0-5000 GCA_030220185.1 Diploptera punctata
AAACTGCAAAAATCAATCTAAGAGGGCTAGTCCGAGATTTATATGCAAAAAATCCGTTAAAAAAAATCAAATTTTTTAAAAACGAGTGATTTTTTGGATTTTTTCTCAAAAATTACATAAATTTCAAAATAATCGAAATACTGCAAAAATACAATCTAAGAGGGCTTTCCGTATATTTCTAAATGCAAAAATCCGGTTAAAATCAAATTTGGAAAATGAGTATTGTTTCCAAGGCTAAACATTGGATTATTTCTCAAAATTACATTATTAAAAAATATCTAAAAATGCAAAATACAATCTAGAGGGCTAGTCCGAGATTTATAATACAAAAAATCAGGTTAAAATCAAATTTTTGAAAATCGAGTTATTTATTCCAAGGCTATAACCTTGGATATTTTCTCAAAAATTACATAATTTCAAAAATATCGAAAACTGCAAAAATACAATCTAGAGGGCTAGTCCGAGATTTATAATGCCAAAAATTCGGTTAAAATCAAATTTTTGAAAATCGAGTTCTTTTTTCCAAGGCTATAACCTTGGATTTTTTCTCCAAAAATTACATTATTTAAAAATATCGAGAACTGCAAAAATACAATCTAGAGGGCTAGTCCGAGATTTATAATGCAAAAAATCCGGTTAAAATCAAATTTTTGAAAATCGAGTTATTTTTTCCAAGGCTATAACCTTGGATTTTTTCAAAAATTACATAATTTTATAATGCAAAAAATCAAATTTTTTAAAATCTGAGTTATTATTTCCAAGGCTATAACCTTGGATTTTTTCTCAAAAATTACATAATTTCAAAATTCACGGAAACTGCAAAAATACAATCTAGAGGGCTAGTCCGAGATTTATAATGCAAAAAATCCGGTTAAAATCAAAGTTTTGAAAATCGAGTTATTTTTTCCGAGGCTATAACCTTGGATTTTTTCTAAAAAATTACATAATTTCAAAAAATACGAAAACTGCAAAAATACAATCTAGAGGGCTAGTCCGAGATTTATAATAATAATAATAATAATAATAATGATTTATTTTAGCTGGCAGAGTTAAGGCCATAAGGCCTTCTCTTCCACTCAACCAGCGAATAGTAAAATTATACAAAAATTACGTACATATTACAATTTTAAGATATTAAAATACAGACTAAAAAAAATACAATGATGATGGATCTAATACTAGCTAATGCTAACAAAAACATAGATATATAATTAAAATAAAATGATATAAAATAAAGTAAGTAGCTTCCTACATGATTATTAATAGAATGCTCTATATAGTTGTTATGTAGTTAATGTTTTCATTGTGTCGAACTTAAGATATCAGTTAATTTGGATTTAAATAATGATAGCGATTGACAGTCCCTGACATGACTGGGAAGTGAGTTCCATGCTCTAGCCATAGATATTGTGTAAGATTCGAGAGTACAGACAGGTCCTGTGTTGTGGTATCAAAAGTAAAGAAGAGTCTTGTGATCTTGTTCCTAAATTGTGATGAGCCGATAAATGTTGAAAACGTGTTGTTAAATAAGTTGGTAAATATGTGTGCAGAATTTGGAATAGTAAGGTATGTTGAATGTAAAGTTCTTCTGTCATTTAGGCGTAGCCATGATAAGGCCTGAAATGAAGGAGACACGTGGTCATAACGACGGAGATTGAATATAAATCGAATGCACGCATTATGAGCACGCTGTAGTCTGTCAGATAGATCAGTTGTAAGATTAGTCAGTAATATGTCGCAGTAGTCGAAGTGTGGCATTATAAGAGTCTGTACAAGTATTTGTTTTAATTTTGTAGGAAGGAAGTTTTTAAAACTATTTAGGGAGTGAAGAATTGAGAACACTTTCTTGCAGGTATTATTCACCTGGATTTTCCAGTCTAGGTGTTGGTCCATATAGATACCCAGATTTTTTACTACTGAGCTGTAGGGGATATTTTTGTCATTTAGGAGAATGGTAGGGATATTTTCGTAATTTATAATGCTTTGGATTCGCCGATGTCCTATAATTATGCACTGTGTCTTGTCAGTATTTAGATTAAGTCCATGTTTCTTCGACCATTGGGAAATTGAGTCTAGGTCACTATTTAATTTGTCTAGTGTGTCATGTACATCGTCAGGATGGGAGTGAATGTAAATTTGCAAATCGTCAGCGTATGGGTGATATCGACAATAGGTAAGTCTAGTGGATATATCGTTAACATAGATAGAGAACAGAAGTGGTCCTAACACTGAACCTTGTTGGACGCCACCCTTCAGTGATAGCCAGGATGAGGAAAATTCTGCATTGGATACACATTGCTGGCGACCATGAAGATAGGATCCAAGCCAATTAACAGCATTGTCCGAAAGATTCAGAGCGCGTAATTTTGCTATTAATATGTCAGTGTCAACAGTGTCGAAAGCTTTGCTGAAGTCCAAGAGTGTAAATATTGTCATGTGGCCACTGTCCATTGCTTCACGCGTATCTTCGGTAACTTTAAGAAGTGCGGTTGCCGTACTATGGCCTGTCCTAAAACCTGATTGGTATGGGTCGAGTATGTTATGAGTGTTAAGGTAATCAGTTAATTGTTCATGAACAATGCGCTCCAAGGCCTTAGATAGGACTGGGAGGATGCTGATTGGTCTAAAGTCGTTTGGTGTTACAGGTAATTTAATTTTAGGGATTGGTCTGACCTATAGCTTTTTTCCAGAGTTCGGGGTAAGTTGAGGTCATAATTGAGGCATTGAATATATGAGTTACAGTTGGGAGTATGACATGGAGTATTTCTTTAAAAAGTCGATACTTATATTGTCTATACCTTGTGTTTTAGTTCTAATGCGGTCCAGGGATAGTTTTTAACGTCGATTGGCATTATATAGGAAAAGAAAGAATTTTTCTCGGGAAGGAGTAGGTGTGGATAGGAGCTCATCTATAGTTTGTTGTTTGGTCGTAGTGTTTATGTTAAGTGTGGCATATGATGTGAAATGTTGGTTTAGATCGTCCAGTGATATGTTAATGCTCTCTCCTTTGGTTGTCGGCTGCCGTAGACCCATTGATCCAATACGTTTCCACATATCACTTGGCATTTGTGTTTGGATCAATGAGACTATGAGCATACCGCAACTTAGCGTTCCTAATGTTTTGATTCGTTTTGTTTCTTAATGTCTTATATTGTCTTAAGTTAGCGGTCACTTTTGTCCCGTCTATATTTTCGAAAAGCAGCATCCCTCTCAGCCATCAGTAGTCGAATTTCGTGGGACATCCAGGGAGCTGGGGATTTAGTAATTTCGTCTAGTCTTCAAGGGGGCATGTTTGTCGTAAAGTTCTAATATCATATTGTTAAATTTAAGCAATTTTTCGTCAATTGTGAATAGGGTCCAAATATCATGCCACGGCATGTCGATAGCGCCTGCAATTAGAGCTTGCTGGTTAATATTTTTTAAATTTCGATACGTTAATAATTTAGGACGAGTCCTAGGACACTGGAGAGAGTATTCGATATATATGACGTCATGGGCTGATATGCCGGGGGCAGATATTTGTCCGTAGTTTATAATTTTTCTGTGAATTTGTCGTGGCTATGATGTCTGTTAATGTATCAGTCGTCGATGTGTGATGAGTTGGTTGTAAAGGCAAGACATACATATTGCATGCGTGAAATAATGCCAGTAGTTCTGATGATGAAGATGAGGAAGAAAGTAAGTTAGAGTTAAAGTCGCCCATTACTATAACATGCTGATAATGCGGCAGTAAACTTAATAAGGGTGTTTCTATGTCACTAAGATACTCTACTTTCGGAGGTTTGTACACCACACACAGGAGACATCTCTGTAAACTAGCTGAAATTTCAATGAAGAGGAATTCTGGTCGTGCATTGTAATCAGGGGAGGAGTGAAGAATGACTTTGGGCTCTAAGTTCGATTTGATATACATCGCAACTCCCCCACCTCTTTTCCCTAGTCTATCATTGCGACAGAGTGTATACCCGTCAATATCAACAAGTGAGGAGGTGAAGGGAAGGTTTAAGCCAGGACTCAGATATTAAGATCGCATGCAGAGAAATCTCGGATATTAAATGTCGAATTTCATGAATGTGAGGCAGATTGCTTTGAGCATTAATATGGGCGATTTTAAGAGTAGTTGAACGAGGAGAAAAACTTCTTTTAGCAGGTAGGCAGTGGTGGGGTGAGAAGAATGTGAGGATTCATTGGCATTGTCATTTGAAGAAAGGGTAGGAATTTGCCTGGGGGATGGTCGTGTTGAAAGCAGGTCAGGGACTTCAAATATTTGACTAAAACTTGGAAGATCAATTGTACCAACTTTTACAAATAATGAAAATTTTAACTGAATTAACACACTATTAGGAGAGCAGAGAAAAAAATAAATTAGTAATAATAAAATCAATTGGACTATTCTAAGAAAATAAAGTAAATGTTAACCTAATTAGCCTAGAGAAATTGCTATAGCTTAATTATTAATTTAAGAATTATTGAAAAAAAAGTTGACATATATTAAAAATAAGATATAGAATAATTATAATGCAAAAAATCCGGTTAAAATCAAATTTTTGAAAATCGAGTTATTTTTTCCAAGGCTATAACCTTGGATTTTTTCTCAAAAATTACATAATTTCAAACATATCGAAAACTGCAAAAATACAATCTAGAGGGCTAGTCCGAGATTTATAATGCAAAAAATCCGGTTAAAATCAATTTTTTGAAAATCGAGTTATTTTTTCCAAGGCTATAACCTTGGATTTTTTCTCAAAATTACATAATTTCAAAAATAACGAAAACTGCAAAAATACAATCTAGAGGGCTAGTCCGAGAGGCCTTAACTCTGCTAGGTAAAATAAAGCTATTATTATTATTATTATTATTATTATTATTATTATTATTTATATTATTATTATTATTATTAATATTAACAACAGTGACACTTATGTCAAGGACTCAATGCACTTCTAAGAAAAACTAAAAGAGATAACATTGCAACCGGAAGACATAATGGTGAGTTTCGA
>JASPKZ010000001.1:760000-1035000 GCA_030220185.1 Diploptera punctata
CAGTTGGCGTAGGTACAAATTACTTACTTCTACTTATGCTATTCTTTTATAATAAATAGGCTAATTTAATTTAAGATTGTATTTGATATTATGATTAATACTGCATATCATTATCTTAAATACATATTTCCAGTGAAATTATTAGTTTTCTACCTTGGATTCTTCGCGATTCTTTGTGGATTGACAGCAGGGATGATAATTATGGCTTCTTACTTCATAGAGGAAAGTGGCACGCCCGTCGTCGAAAGGAAAAACGGTCCAGGTATATATCTTGCATTCACTATATAAGGATAAACTGTAATTTATGAAGCAAAAAAAAAATCCAAAGAATATATGCTGACACTGGAGTTTGTAGCAAATGTCATATCAATAATAGATTCAAACGGTAAATTTATACTCGTAGTGTTCATTTATGATTAATTCCTCCTGCATACCGATATGTGTTGTTATATGAACGTTAGATTTTATGGTTGGATTATAATATTTAAATTATTATATACAATTTTTTTTAACTACCTTGGATTATCTTTAATTGAGTAATTCCCTTTGCTGAACTTATTTCCCTGGTTCTTTTCGATGAATATGATGGTGAACTGTTTAAATGTTTGGAAAAAAGTTTACTTTAATTTACCTGATATATTTTGTCCTACAGAACAACAGTGCGCATGCGCCAGAGTTTATAGAACCAGCGATAACCCACCATTGAACGAAATATCGATTATTATCATTGTTTCGATTATTATCGCTTTTAAATTATTTAGACACTTTTAAAATGTAATGAATCTAAAAGCTAACTAACTAAGTCATACTTAACCTAATTCAATTGCTCTAACCTAGGGTCGATCTCATTAAACGCCTTTTATTTTTCACTCCTTAATAATCGCAACCATCGATAACCCACTGGTTCCAACTATATAATATACCCTCTGGAGAAAATAGCAAGTCACCATCACAATATGTGTCTATCTATCTATCTTCGGGTTTTTACAGCTGCTGCCGTCTTCCCGTGCCAAACCTCCAAAGCCTACGGTCTTGGGCATCTTCGATGCTTAGCCCTCTAGCTTGCATTACTGTCTTCATGTTTTCCTTCCATGTTAACCTTGGTCTCCCTCTTTTCTTCTTTCTGTTCGGATGCCATTCATATAGTTGCTTTGGCCATCGCTCATCTTCCATTCTTAAGACATGTCCTAACCACTTTAATTCCTTCTCCTCAATTCTTTCAATTATGCTTTCTTCTGCTTCCATTATGTTTCTAATTTCCTTATTTGTGACATGTTGTAATTTTGACTTTCTGGCACTTCTCCGTAAATAATCCATTTCTAGAGCTATTAGTCTATTCTTGTAGTATTTATTGATTGTCCATACCTCACAATATGTGTATTTGAATAAATATTTAAAAATTCTAAAATAAAGTTATACAAATTATTCTTAATATTTTAAAATATTAAACAAATTGGTAACATGTCTGAAGAAGGTACAGTATACCGAAACAACTGTAACTAAATTATATCTTAATAAATATGAAAATCAAATAAAACTGTAAGTTTTATTTTTATTTAATTAAATGAGTAATGGATTTTCATCAAGTAAACACCAGCTCAATTGATTATTTAAAAATGTTATTAAATATAGAAGAAGAGTTATAATTCACAACAATAAACAGAAAAATCAAGGGTGTTTGTAAACTTGATCCAAATGTTTTTTAGTTTATTGATAGTCGATCTATAAGTCGTAATTCTCGAAATTAGACAGGGGCAAAATGTCTTCATACAAAACATTATCCAATAAACCGTAAAGTAATCTGATGTACTCTAACTTATCCTCCCCTAGCCTAGAGAAATAAATTACTTTATAGTTAATACGGCATTCATGCTAAAAGTCCGGAAACAAACAAATCGTTCAGTAAACAAGGAGGTAATTAAAATAATTAAAATATACAGATCGTTCAGAACTAGAAATCCTAAGAACAATTTAGCGAAGGAATCTGCTTAATTACCAAAACGATTTAATTAAGTCATTGGCAATATCAAAACTGGAAGTTGTTGGCCGCGCGGGCAAAAGCTTTAAAGAATAGGGAGGAGGTGGGGCACGATATATTCTTCTCTTTCTACTTCATGAAATTAGAACTTTTGACCTGTTCTTACATAAAGTGGGATTTAATGAATCTTACCATCTTGTACTACAATCATATTTTATTTTTGTATCGCATTTACGTCTCAATTGCAAAGAGTTAACTAAAATAGTCGCATATTTGTACTTTTTGTCTATCAAAAGTTATTATTTAAGTCACATTTCGTTTAAGTATTCATCCTTCCCCATTCTGGAGTTTAGACGAGCTTTCCAGTTTCATTTTATCACAGATGCAATCTGTTTGTTGATATATATTGTAATATAATGCTAGAAAAATACATGATATAAGAAATGTTAAAATCCCTATTTCGTTGTATATCGATGAGTTAATTATTTTTCCCAAGACAACCAAGGTACTGCACTGAGGTTTTGACAGACTGGAAATATACTGTAGGAATTGCGGATTAACTATAAAAGTTCCATCCATCCATAGTAATTCTGCCCAAAGGCAGGCCCTTCACTGCAATCATAGCATTTTCATGCTATGCTTGCAGCTTTACTAGGGAATTGTAGGTGTGGTAGCTTCCCGTTGCTTTCCACACCGGTGAAGGATGATAATGATGATAATGATAAGGATGATGATGATGATGATGATGACGGCCATATGATTTCGGGGACCGTTTGGGCCTTAAAGTTTTCCTGATATTTGTCTTACAGGTGAGGAAAAACCCCGATAAAAACCTCACCCAAAAAGACTGCCCCGACCGGGGATCGAACCCGGGCCCGCTGCGTGACAAGGCAGCACGCTACCTCGAGACCACAGCGGTGGACCTATAAAAGTTGGTAAGACAAAATACTGTAGGATCTGGGGATTGACCGTAAATGTTAGTAAAACAAAAACAATGACATTAAAAAACTTTCTGAGCAGAGGAGTGGAAATACCGCGATCAAGTATTATAGGACGTGACACAATTTGAGTATCTCGGTACGAGTACAACACGAACGGAAAGTCGTATTTTTTTTTCAAAGGGAGAGGACAACAGTATTCTCGGTCGAGCGCCTGGTATTACAATAACCACATTAAAGTAAAGTGATCCCACAACAGACCCGGAGGCCCTTGGGGTAGTAGGAGGTTAAGGCTCCCACTTTTTCTAGACAATCGGCACTTGATGTCAGCCGGGTTGTCAGCCCGGCGTGACGGCCGCCTTTACCCCCAGAACAAGCGTCTGGTACTCATTTCCGTTAGAGGCTGAGTCAACCCCAGGACCATAGTGCCGCCGGAGGGTTTGGGTCAGTTTAAAAATCCTGACCCCAACGGGACTTGAACCCTCGACCCTCCGGCTTGTAGCTCAGTGCCTTAACCACTACGCTACGGCGTGCCCCCACAATAAGCACATTAGAAAAAAAAAATGTATAAAGCGATGGAGAGGCCAGTAATGCATTATGGTAGTGAGATATGGGGTTTTAAAAGACCGAAAATACTAAACAAGGTATATAAGCATTTTCTTAAATTATTTCAGGACGTGGAAGTCCGTCTCTAACTGTGGAATTTTATATGAATTTGGGCCATTTCAGGACGACATAAATTGTTAGATTTGTGTACTCAAGTATTGATTGCAGCTAATCCAAGATCAACGAACAATGCTTAGAACAATGTGATATGACCTCCAAATTAGGAACTTCGGGCAGAAGAGTTTAGCAAAGAACTGCAACAATTGGGATGTGTTGGGATGGAAAAAGGGGATCAAAAATCGCAACAATATATGCAGAGAATAATAATAATAATAATAATAATAATAATAATAATAACAATAATAACGATAACGACAATAATAGTAATAATAATAATAATAATAATAATAATAATAATAATAATAATAACAACAACAATAATAATGATAACAATAATAACGATAACGACAATAATAATAATAATAATAATAATAATAATAATAATAATAATAATAATAATAATAATAATAATAATAATAATAATAATAGTAATAATAATAATAATAATAATAATAATAGTAATAATAATAGTAATAATAATAATAATAATAACAATAATAATAACAATAATAACGATAACGACAATAATAATAATAATAATAATAATAATAATAATAATAATAATAATAATAATAATAGTAATAATAGTAATAATAATAATAATAATAATAGTAATAATAATAATAATAATAATAACAACAACAATAATAATGATAACAATAATAACGATAACGACAATAATAATAATAATAATAATAATAACAACAATAATAATGATAACAATAATAACGATAACGACAATAATAATAATAATAATAATAGTAATAATAATAGTAATAATAATAATAATAGTAATAATAATAATAGTAATGATAATAACAATAATAATGATAACAATAATAACGATAACGACAATAATAATAATAACAATAATAATGATAACAATAATAACGATAACGACAATAATAATAATAATAATAATAATAATAATAATAGTAATAATAATAACAGTATACTTTAAGGGAGGAAAGGAGATTACGAGTATTTGAGAATAAAGTACTTAGAAAAAATTTTGGACCAAAGAGAGATGAACAGACAGGTGAATGGAGAAGACTTCATAACAATGAACTACATGGTCTTTATAAGAAGCCAGATATAATAAGAACAGTTAAGTCCCGTAGACTGCGATGGGCAGGACATGTTGCGCGTATGGGGAATGAAAGACGTGCATGGAAGCTTCTTATAGGAAAGCCAGAGGGAAAACGCCCAGTTGGTAGACCAAGAATGAGGTGGGAGAACAACATTAACTATGATTTGAGGGAAGTAGATTATACAGGGAATGATTGGAAAGCATTAGCTCAGGATATGGATTTATGGAGAGCTTATGTCCGCGCGGCCATGAACCTACGGGTTCGATAGTGCCAGTGAGTAAGTAAGTAATAATAATAATAATAATAATAATAATAATAATAATAATAATAATAATAATAATAATAATAATAATAATAATAATAATAATAATAATAATAATAATAATAATAATAATAATAATAATAATAATAATAATAATAATAATAAAAATAATAATAATAATAGTAATAACAATAATAATAATAATAGTAATAACAATAATAATAATAGTAATAATAGTAATAATAATAACAATAATAACAACAATAGTAATAATAACAGCAATAATAATAACAATAACAATATAATAATAATAATAATAATAATAGTAATAATAACAATAACGATAACAACAATAACAACGATAATAATAATAATAATAATAATAATAATAATAATAATAATAATAATAATAATAATAATTTTCCAATGTAATTTAGGCTGTCTTTTAGAGCTAAATGGAGCAATTTCATTAAGGCCTTATGCTCCAGTTAGAAGCGAAAGGAAATTATGATAATGATCACTGGGTAGTCTTTATGACATTTATGGCATCCTCTCCTGGCATGGAGAGTTGAGGCGCCTGGAAGGCGGAGTTATGTTACACCGATGATATGATAGGTGACGAATAATAATGAAGCACCAGGAGAGTCCTTAAACCTAACTTAGTCTAAGTGAAGACCATTGATTTAAGAAAAATATTTCTATGATTTGACCAGAAATTGAACCCGGAACCCCATGAATTGTAGTAAAAAATTCTGACTACTAGCCCGTGAGGCTGGTAATAATAATAATAATAATAATAATAATAATAATAATAATAATAATGATAATAATAATCATAATAAACATAATAATAATTTTTATTAGGAATATTCCACAATAAAGTAAATCTTCTTCAACCCAAAGTGATTTGTCGCCAAAGGTTCCTGCCTAGAGTATCTTCTTCTCTCAAATCTCTAGCTTCCATACTTCTCCTAACTCCATCCATCCAACGTTCTCTAGGTCTACCTCTTCCCCTTCTTCCATTAGCTTCCAATTAAGGATCTTCTTTGGTATTCTATCTTATTCCATTCTTATGAGGTGTCCATAACATTTGAAACGTTTTTCTTCTATTTTTTCTAATATGTTTTTTTTCAACTTGCATAATTTCCCTTATTGTGCTGTTTCTGACCTTATCCCTTCTTGAAATGTTTGTCGATCGTCTCTAAAAATCCATTTCTACTGCTAACAGCTTGTTGGCTTGTTTTCTATTTACTGTCCAGGTTTAGGACCCATATAATAAAATGCTTTGTAACAGAACTTGAAATATAGTTTTCTTCGTTCTGTATATTATATTTCTATTCCAAAGCACTGAGTTCATCATACCAATGATTCTTCTTCCATCAGTTATTCTTATTTCAATTTCTGTAGTTGAATTCTCACTTTTATCTAAAATAGTAGTAGTAATAATAATAATAATAATAACAATAATAATAATAATAATAATAATAATAATAATAATAATAATAATATTAATAATAATAATAATAATACATTTGTAGTATTAACAGCAGATCTAGATATATCAATTTATGCTCCGGGCAAGAGAGAGCAAATCTTACATTTAATAATTTATTACTCTCGTATGTTCTTCATCGTGCAAATACTGCATGTTAAAAATACAACAGGAATTGGTTTTTTAAATTATTAGTTTATGATCACAAAGGAACTTATCAAGGCTTTGACTGCTGTGTTGGTTGTGATGTCAGTAGTAATAGTAAAATATTAGCTGTTTGTTAATTTTAGCGATTTAACGCGGAATTTTTCTGCCATGAGACTATTATGACGCTAGGGGATTAGCTCTTTATCCTAATAATTTTAGACAGGGATATCTGAGGATCCTTAAACATACAACACATCCCTGTGACATGGGACCGAAAAAATTAATTTCCTCTCTTAAGGAAATGCAATTTTTCTCATTGGAAAAATTCCAACCTTGGCTGGGATCATCTCTGATCATCCGACTTCGAGGCATACTGTACCTATTACCGCGGGACCACCAAGGCATACGGTAGTAATTGGTTAAGTTAGTTTTTATGTACAATAGTTAATAATTTTTATATTGATATTTTGGAAATTAATCAAGTTATAATACTTTCAAAATTCCATTCGAAGGATTGACTCATCGACCTGCAATTCATTATACATCTCCAGTATTGTGGTATGAATGGAAGAAAAATGTCAAGGAACCTTATAAAGAGTATGTGGACGACATAAAGAAATTTTTAAAAGGTAAGTGTTTTAGTAGAATTGGTATAGTTTTTAGTTACACTCAAACTAGAATAGCTTCCTCTTATCGAGTTTACTCTTCGATATTAAAAACTTTCTAATATTAAAGTTTTTAATAATAATAATAATAATAATAATAATAATAATAATAATAATAATAATAATAATAATAATAAAAATAATAAAAAATAACAACAATAATAAAAACAATAATAACGATAATAACGATAATAACGATAATAATAGTAATAATAGTAGTAATAGCAATAATAACAACAACAATAACAATAATAATAACAATAATAACAATAATAATAACAACAATAATAATAACAATAATAACAATAATAATAATAATAATACACTGCTCAAAACAATTAGAGGAACACTATGAAATATGCAAATATTTTTTCATTGGATAAATGTAAAAACATGAAATGAATAAAGTATATTATTTGTGGTTATTTATTTATTGCTCATATCAGTAAAAACAAATGAATAACGCTGACAATTAACTTTTCAAATAATTCCGCTATGTAAGCAATTGAATCTTGTGCTTATTTTTCAAAGTTAAACACTCGTTATATAGAGTTAGTATCGTGTATGGCCTCCACGACATTCGATGACAGTTTGGCACCTTCGTGGCATGCTCCCAATAAGATTCTGGATTTCCTCTTGCAGGATATTCTCCCATTCCTCCTTCAGAGCATCTCCAAGTTGCTGAGAGTTTGTGGAGCTTGATGTCGGTTCCTGATCTTCCTGTCTAGAAGATCCTACAAGTGTTCAATAGGGTTGAAGTCTGAGCTGACCGCTGGCCACTCCATTACCTCAATTTCATTCCTCCTCAGGAAATCCCTGGTGACAGCCGCAGAATGTGCCCTGGCATTATCCTGAATAAACAGAAATCCAGGGCCTACTCCAATGGCAGCAGGTACTACATGCTCTTCCAGAACGTGCTCGATATACCGGACAGCATTCAGTCGATGGGGAACAAGTACAAGGTCCGTATGATTGTTGTACATAACTCCGGCCCACACCATTATGGAACCTCCTCCGAATCTATCAATTTCCTGTACAGCCTCTGCAGAAAATCTTTCTCCTGGCCGTCCCCACACCCTCAATCGACCATCACAACGTGTAAGATGATACCTGGATTCGTCCGAGAAGAGCACAGACCCCACTGGTTCAGGTTCCAATCACCATGGTTTTCAGCATACGTACGTCTTGCTGCCTTATGCCCATTTGTTAAGCGTGGTTTTTTAACGGGCCTTTCTGGACGAATATTCTCTTTCCTTAATCTGTTCCTTATGGTTTGTTCTGAAACCCGGATTCCGGAAGCCATACGAAGGTCATTCTGCAGGTCTTTTGCAGTTTTGTACGCTGTCGAAGAGCAGAAAGAACAACGTATCTGTCATCCTGGGGGCTAGTTTTAAATTTACGGCCCTGGCCACGTCTTCTACAATACTGACCTGTCTCTGTGTGTCTGTTGCGTAACCTGGACACCACGGAAGGAGAAACCCCAAGCTCTATAGCCACTTGTCGCAGAGATTGACCTTGTCGTAAAAGATGTAGAGCATGATACACTTCAAACTCATTTAAATGCGTCATTTTGTCAGAGACTTCAATAAACAAGGCAATAATCAAAATTCGTCACTATAGCAACATCAGGAAGCTTACCAATTAGAAATGGCCAGTGCCTTCCAAAATAAAAAAATTCTCTTTATTTGTTATTTGAGGTAATTTCTCTGTATTTAGGCCATGGATCTTTAAAATTTGTATCCAATGATAAAATTAATAATTCAATTTACGTATTGTCCAACTTTCAGCATCACAGCTTTAAAAAACAATCACTTATTCAATTTATTACAAGTGTTCCTATAATTGTTTCGAGCAGTGTATATATGGCAAGTTTCTATATAAGAGTAATATAACATTCTAATATTGTATTTTGATATCAGGTGAACCAACTGATACACGAATCTTAATATATAATGATAATAGTGGTATAGCAGCTTTCGCATTTTTGATTTTTTATAATTTAAGCCATGACTTTTATAAGTGCACAAGTCCACTTTTTGGCACCTTCAATCTCTTGTACAGTATCATTTTCTACATTCATAATATTGAAGCCATGACTTTCATAAGTGCACAAGTCCACTTTTTGGCACCTTCAATCTCTTGTACAATATCCTTTTCTACATTCATAATATTGAAGCCATGACTTTTATAAGTGCACGAGTCCACCTTTTATAAGTGCACAAGTCCACTTTTTGGCACCTTCAATCTCTTGTACAATATCCTTTTCTACATTCATAATATTGAAGCCATGACTTTTATAAGTACATCAGTCAACTTTTTGGCACCTTCAATCTCTTGTACAATATCCTTTTCTACATTCATAATATTGAAGCCATGACTTTTTATAAGTGCACAAGTCCACTCAAGTCCACTTTTTGGCACCTTCAATCTCTTGTACAATATCCTTTTCTACATTCATAATATTGAAGCCATGACTTTTATAAGTGCACGAGTCCACCTTTTATAAGTGCACAAGTCCACTTTTTGGCACCTTCAATCTCTTGTACAATATCCTTTTCTACATTCATAATATTGAAGCCATGACTTTTATAAGTACATCAGTCAACTTTTTGGCACCTTCAATCTCTTGTACAATATCCTTTTCTACATTCATAATATTGAAGCCATGACTTTTTATAAGTGCACAAGTCCACTTTTTGGCACCTTCAATCTCTTGTACAATATCCTTTTCTACATTCATAATATTGAAGCCATGACTTTTATAAGTGCACGAGTCCACCTTTTATAAGTGCACAAGTCCATTTTTTGGCACCTTCAATCTCTTGTACAATATCCTTTTCTACATTCATAATACTGAAGCTATGACTTTTATAAGTGCACAAGTCCACTTTTTGGCACCTTCAATCTCTTGTACAATATCCTTTTTTACATTCATAATATTGAAACCATGACTTTTATAAGTACATCAGTCAACTTTTTGGCACCTTCAATCTCTTGTACAATATCCTTTTCTACATTCATAATATTGAAGCCATGACTTTTTATAAGTGCACAAGTCCACTTTTTGGCACCTTCAATCTCTTGTACAATATCCTTTTCTACATTCATTTTTTGGCACCTTCAATCTCTTGTAGAATATATTTTCTACATTCATAATAATTATGAATATAGAAAAGGACATTGTACAAGAGATTGAAGGTGCCAAAAAGTGGACTTGTGCACTTACGAAAGTCATGGCTTCAATTTTTCTTACAATACGGCTCCTCTCATATTTATCCGTGTGAATGCAGGCAGACAGTAAGAAGAACATTCTTCTTAAGAATATTAATAGTTTTCGCATTAATTACATTACATAGAAATCAGTTACATTAAAACTGCATATTTCATTCATTTAACAGAGCTATAATGCTTAAGTCTATAGTGGCTGAGAAGGCATTCGATTGAAATTAATTTCTTAAAATCATTTATTCAGTGTTGGTTAAATATCGAGTTGTACTGTATTTTCACTTTTCATTGTTATTTCTCTTAATTATTATTATTATTATTATTATTATTATTATTATTATTATTATTATTATTATTTTTGCTTATGCTTATAGAGAACAATATTTCGGCTGGAAAATAGGACTAGTATATTTTTGTTTGCAGACATTTTAACACCATTTTATTGTTAATATTATTATTTAATGTTAAGTTTATTTTTTAGGGGGAAATAGGTCTAAATATTACATGTCGTTTGATATAATTTACGAAATTTTCGTATTTGCCTTCATATCCATCCCTCCATAGTAATTCTGCCCGACGGCAGGTCCTTCACTGCAACCATAGCATTTTCATGCTATGCTTGCAGCTTTACTAGGGAATTGTAGGTGTGGTAGCTTCCCGTTGCTTTCCACACCGGTGAAGGATGATAATGATAAGGATGATGATGATGATGATAATGGCCATATGATTTCGGGGACCGTTTGGGCCTTAAAGTTTTCCAGACATTTGTCTTACAGTTGAGGAAAAGCCCCGATAAAAACCTCACCCAGAAAAACTGCCCCGATCGGGGATCGAACCCGGGCCCGCTGCGTCACAAGGCAGCACACTACCTCGAGACAACAGCGGTGGACCTGCCTTCATATAGCTTCTAATATTGATTTTCAATTTTAATAAACAGCAAATTTGGTGTTATTTTAAATTTATAAGCTCCTGTTTTAATATCACGGAATTGGGAACTGACTCACGGCGTTAGCATATAGGAATGTCACGTATTTAGGAATCCTTGTTTTGGAGAAAAATTGAAGCATTTGGGGAAGTGGATTTAGAGTGAATTCGATAAATAACCTCATGGAAGGTTCACACTATATTCCTGTATTCGTATTTTGTCACCATTATCTTAAATGTTTTATTTGTACAAAAATGTAAACACAACTATCACTGAATTAGGCATCCTTACTCCAAGTCTTGATTATGGCTACCTCATTGTAATAAAGTAATGACTTTACCAACAGATTATGAAAAAGAAAACACCACAGATTATACAATTTGCACTGGGAAAGTAAATAAAGGTAAAAAACCTTGTTTCTTCAACGTGAGCGATTTGGGCCCATGTGGTGAACCAAAATATGGCTATGACGATAATTCTCCATGTGTATTCCTCAAGCTTAACAAGGTACTGTATTTTATTTATGTTTATGCATATTTTATTTTGATTAGGGACTTTATTATGTTCTGGGCATAAAGATAATTCTTTAATTGTTCATCCTACCTTTTTCATTACTTTGAGTTTGAAAGTTTGCCCATAGAAGGCAAAGATTAATCCACCTTTCCTTTGTAAATTATTAAACATATAGTACTCAATGCTAAACAGTATTATAATCGTGGAAGCTAGAAGGAAAAAATGGGATTAATTTGGCTTGAGAAAGCTTTATAATATATATCAATATGAAACATGACTAGCTACAATTAGTAAACATATGTCAACTAAAAGTTTTAATGAAAATCATTAGGTCATTGAAATACAAATAATATAACAAAAATTTTATCTTCTTGACCGTTGAAAGATATGAATAAATTAACATAATTCGGTCATCAATAATTCAGAAAAAAATAATAATAGTAATAATAATAATAATAATAATAATAATAGTAATACTAATAATAATAATAATAATACTAATAATAATAATAATAATAATAATAATAATAATAATAATAATAATAATAATAATAATAATAATAATATTCATACATACATACACACACACACACACAATCCAGTCCAGCCGAAGGCTAGGGTTCACAGTCCTGGTTGCCCTACCCTGGCTTATGGGACTGATGAAACCAAACAGCTCCTTCGAGCTACTGTCGACCTGACCACGACGATTTCAAAGTTGATGATGACCTTGATACTAACTTGCACAGCTTATTTAAGGCTTTCGATAACGAGGGGAAGATGCGCAGTCACACGCAGCGCATAAAGAAGGAAGAGGGAGGTACGTAAGGGAGAGAATAACGAAGACAGGAATTTGGCACTGTTCTATAACATCATTGTAGAGGGAAGACACGATGACGTAGTTGTTACGTATTTTTCACGTACCGAAAAAGTGATTTCGGTACAGTTAATAGAATATAAAGAGTGCATCTAAGGCCGGTATTCAAGAACCAAACTTTCCACGAAGCTGGAACGTACTCTAACTGGCTCACTCTATTCAACATCATGTGCTAACAAGATATTTATTTAAAAAAGTTTCCGGGAACACATTGAAATATATGAGCCTCAGCTTACGGAAGATGGAGATGGCATGGCCTAGAAAGCTTGGTTCTTGAATACCGGCCTAAATTCCCATTACATATTTTTAAGACTTGTAGTGGGGACAAAGAAGTAAGTTTTGCATAGGAACTCATTCAGAAATACAACACTTCTCCACTATAAACAATGCGCACCAATGTCTTTCAGCAACGATATAGTATCGACATGTGGGCAGGGTTTCTGGATGGACTTGTTATCGGGCCGTAGCTTCTTCTATCTAAACTATGAGTGACACATTTAACGTATTCAACACCATTTCATGAAACTCATGGGAGATGTAGCACTGAACTTTCGTCAAAAAATGTGGATTTAGAATGATGGAACTCCATATAATATTTTGAAGCCCGAGGCCATTTAGTTTAACTATTTGGGCAAAAGTGGATACGTCTTGCTAGCCCAAATATTTGGCATGCAGGTTCACCGAACTTGATTCCGATAGATTATTTATTGTGGAGCCATATGAAGAGCTTGATTTATAAGACCTCAATGGTAAAAAATGCGATGGCGCTCTACCATTGTCTACTTAGACATTTCCCGGAGGAAACACAAATTGCTCTCCCTTTAATCCCCGAGACTCCTGTAAATAGTGAAACTTGTATTCATAAGATTTAATAGGAGTGCTTCTATTGCGATAACACATTATGATTGGGTTTGATGAGACATCAGTAATTTCTTACTTTATATTTTATTAAAATTAATGTTTCCAGACAAACCGTCTATAGGTAATGGTTAACATAACTAGAAGTTTTACTACTTACAAATGATTCGGGGATTAAAGAGAGAGCAATTAGTGCTGCATTCTGGATATGTGTCTTAAAGAGAATGACAACGCGTAAAGCTGGAGATCTTGAATTCAAATCCTATGTCAAGGGTTAAAATTGTTTATCTCTAGTTATGGTAGGTCAAGCTATTAACAATTAAGTCTTTATTTTATAGCGTATTAAAAGTGGAATGATATTTTCCACAACATTTCACGCACTTGAAAACATTACCGATAGACGTATTTGCATTATATGTCACTTCTAGTTCCATTAGGTGTCGTGGGAATTGACAATTTTCACACACCTTACAATATATCCTTAATATCCATCCTTAAGAGACACATGAGATGGGGTGTATGTTTCGATCCAGTCTTTTAAGGGCACCCATCACTTCATACTAATTATATATATATATATATATATATATGTCCACCGCTGTGGTCTCGAGGTAGCTTGCTGCCTTCTCACGCAGCGGGCCCGGGTTCGATCCCCGGTCGGGGCAGTTTTTCTGGGTGAGGTTTTTATCGAGGTTTTTCCTTACCTGTAGGACAAATGTCAGGAAAACTTTAAGGCCCAAACGGTCCCCGGAATCATATGGCCATCATCATCATCACCCTTATCATCATCCTTCACCAGTGTGGAAAGCAACGGGAAGCTACCACACCTACAATTCCCTAGTAAAGCTGCAAGCATAACATGAAAATGCTATGATTGCAGTGAAGAACCTGCCTTCGGGCAGAATTACTATGGATATATATATATATATATATATATATATATATATATATATATAATGATTTGTGAGTAAACACCTTAATTTTATTCGTTAAATAGTCCTAACAAATGCTACTCTTGATTTCCAAATTCTCTAGATAAATTGGAAATCGCTCGTGGTATTACTCATGAAAAATAAATGAAATGTATACTTTTTACTAGTACGTAAGAAACGTTGCCACAATATAATGTTTTGTGAAAAAAATACTGGAACTTTCTTTTCGAATCATCCTGGTATAACAAACTGATACAAACTTGAAGCAATGGCGTTAAAGAGAGGAGTAAACATTAAAGAGTTAAAATTTAACATTTTTTCAGATATTCAACTGGAAACCAGATTGTTATGATATAGGAAATCTGCCTTCAGCTATGCCTTCGTGGTCAAGATACGTAATTCAACAATATGCAGAACAACCTGAAAAAGAGGTGTGTTTGAAATTGAGTAAGTATAGATAGTGTAAAGTATACAATGGTATAATGAGTTAATTGATCCAATTTAACCTGAATTTTGCATAAACTTTATCGAATATATAAATCTGCAATACTACCTCCTCCATGTTCTATCCCTTTCTACTCGTATATTGGTTTAGTGATTACATTCGTGTTTTTTTTTGGCGTTTAAACATCAAAGGCCATTAGAGCGTTTTCAGTATTACAAAAGTAACTTACATGGTTAAAATATTGTACTCTATACTCATCAATTACACTCCAGGTACAGAGTGATTCTGTAAGAGCGTGCAAAAAATAAACGCCGCATAGGAGGTGTTCCACTGAATAATTTAATATAGGGAACTTAGATTCTGAGAATTGCACCCAGTCATTCACTCAACCTCCTTTACACAAGAGTAACGGAGTAAATTAATGAAATCCCAATGCCAGGCAATTAAAATCATAAACAATCAGGAAGGCTATTGAGGGAAACAGTTGTCAGACTTAGGTCATATGTATACTTGATTTAATCAGGAAAGCGAATAGAGTATGATTATGAAATGATAAATGGCAAATAAAGCGATACAGCGAAGTTAGTATTAATGGGAACTATTGACTAGTCATTAATAAGCAAGAAGGACTCATGTAACCGCGACCCTTCCCTTTGTGAAGAGACGGCAGCGACGGACATAAACAAATACTTAGAATCTTGGCAGAATTCTTTATCCTAAGGGTTTAACTAGCAATCCTTTGTGAGGCAAAAGCTTAACAATGCTACAGACAGAGTACAATGACAGAATTTATGAGTGGGAATTTCAACTTTGAGCAAACAGCGTTAGTAAAAAGTGTGGAAAGAGAGAAAACTTAAGCGTTAGGGCCTATTAGAAATAGAGGTGAACGACCTGGGAAACCCAGTGGCCTAAGTAGCAAAACTTATGATCCAACTACACGTGAAGCCAGCATGGATAGGACCTACCCCCAACGACAAAATGACCAATAACGAAATTGTAACCCCTTCTCAGATTATACTATAAGAATACATTTACCAATCATGTTAATTGTTACGTGTGCCTAAGCGCTGATCTCAGGTCCGCGAGGTCGATATAGTGGGAGAACCTTATTTACGTAATAGGGCGAGGGAGACGAACCTCGGACACTTGTGCTTGGGCTTGACCCGCGTCTTCATCAAACACCAGCAGCACTGTCACCAGTCGTGACTGCAATTTAAGGACTTAGGATTTTCACAGAAGTATTTCGAGTACTCGTATCTGAAATTAAACATTTTTTTATTAATCACAAGGTAAAATTAGAGTATCCGCGAGTAAGCTTGAATATGACGTAACAATTCTCGCGACTGATAGTAATCACATAGGAAATTAATCGATCGCAGGGAATCAACCGAAGCTTTAAATATCACAAGGAATACCCAAACAAGTGAATTTAGAGAGCAATCAGATAAGCATTAACGCGGTAACCCGATGATAAACGCCATCGCCGATTGTGAGATCAGTGCGAAGGAATATGTTTAAACAAGTGTACAGTGTTAACCATTTCGAGTGTGCTTCGTAATACAATAAACTACATTAAACACAATTCAATCGACACAATTAATTCTGCCTTGTGGAATCCCTCATGCCTGCCGATGTTTAAACCTGAGCAAACCGAGTACCCAAATTCCTCAATGAACCGAGGAAGTCCTTTATAAATCCGGCGCCCACCAAGTCCTTAATTACCATTTACCATTATACAGAACACAATCCGTCCCAGAATCTAGCCTAAGGAAATATGGAAGTAAATATAATCACTTTGTCTAGCATTATTATTTTCCAGCTGATTTACAGCTAACGTGCGCAGAGGTTTACATGTACTGGCGCTGTGTATTTACATGTACTAAATCCTTTAGTTCCTGCACGGAAGCGCCTGATGATCAGGAAATCGTATGCACGATGTGACCTGATTCCCCTTGATTATTTCCTATGGGGATATCTAAAGTGTTCGAGATTCCAGTAGAAATGGACATGGAATTAGTTGTCAGGATTGTAGCTGCCTGTGATTCGAAATATACCAGAGACATTTGCTAGAGTGCAGCAGAACCCTGTGCGCAGATGTCACATTTGCATTGAGATCGTTGCTGGCCATTAGTTTGTGCAACTAGTGTAATATATAAAATAGTACGTTAAGCTTTTGCGAGTGAGCCGGAGTTTATTTTGGAGATGTGGGGAGTGTATTCGCCTTCAGGGTCATCACTTTCAACATCTGTTGTGATGCGGATGGACCTGGTGTGGGTTGGTGCAATAGTAATATGTAATTTGTGGTTTTGGCACGCTGGGTGGTGTTCCATGCCGGTGATTTGGCGGTCGTGTGCGTGTGGCTATGGCGGAGGGCGCGCCGGTGCTCGCCCAGCCCAGGGCCGCCGCCGAGCGGTCCGGTTGAGCTCCGAACGTACTGTATTTTTTATTTTAGTGATTTCGACGAATAAAGGAAACGTGTTTTGAAATATCTGAGCATTCCGCCATTATATGTGCATATATCAATATGGCTGCCGTATAAAAAATAGCACATATGCCTTTTAACAATGACTCGCACAAAACTTTTTATTCTTCTTATTATTCATTTGGTGGATGGGAATTACAATGTATATAGAGAAGGATTTGCGTATCAATAATAAAAACTTGGAAAAAGCCGTACTGGCTGTAATGTATAATTCCCAAATATGTCTTCTTAATAAAGGAGCTGCCATTTGCAAGATAGAAGCATGGCTTCACAGCATTTGGTGGATGGGAATTACAATGTATATAGAGAAGGATTTGCGTTTAGATCGGTACTTGCTCAGGTAGCTCAGTTGGTAGAGCACTTGGTCTAGAGAAGCAAGGGTCCCGGGTTCAAGTCCCGGTCTGAGCGTATAATTTTTCTCTTCAAATATGATTTGTCCATCATTGAGATGTACGAAATCAATAATAAAAACTTGGAAAAAGCCGTACTGGCTGTAATGTATAATTCCCAAATATGTCTTCTTAATAAAGGAGCCGCCATTTGCAAGATAGAAGCATGGCTTCACAGCATTTGGTGGATGGGAATTACAATGTATACAGAGAAGGATTTGCGTTTAGATCGGTACTTGCTCAGGTAGCTCAGTTGGTAGAGCACTTGGTCTAGAGAACCAAGGGTCCCGGGTTCAAGTCCCGGTCTGAGCGTATAATTTTTCTCTTCAAATATGATTTATCCATCATTGAGATGTACGAAATCAATAATAAAAACTTCTTATTAATATTTAACATAATTAGAAAAAATCGTAGTGTATTATGAAGTATAACTAATATTAATCTACACCCAAAGCTCAAACGATAAAATAAAAGTACTTAACTTGATTTCAGTTCAATTATTCCATTATTACCCTCTTAGCTGATAAAGCATTGTGAAAGTTTGTTTAAAAAGCATAAGTTTTTCGTGTCTTGCATCTTATTCTTTACCACTTCCATCATCACTGTCTTCGCTATGTACCTGAACTTTCGGATACGATCTAGCCCATCGTTGCAACTTGGAGTAGAAATCATAACCAACAACATAAGGAGAAAGTGTTGCTAGTTCATCTAATTTTTTTACCATTGATCGGAATTCGTCCTGATGAGTAAGCTCTTATGCTTGATAAAGGTGAAACTGCACTGTTGTTAGCTGTCAAAGTGAATTTATAGGATCTTGAACTATTCACAAACTCTTTAACAGCAACTTTTCCTGGGAGACTGTTTTGGTATTCAAATGCTCTATATCCCGCGATTTTGAACAGAATTCCTGATGATTTTGACCGGGCAGGTGTAAGTGAAGACTGTTCTCTCTTGGAGGCTCTCTTGTATTTCTTTGGCTACCAGGTTTTAAATTAAAGGAAGTCTTCTGTTTCAACCTCTTCTTCTTCTTCTTCTTCCTTCCAAGTATTAGGCCAAGGCCTGTTACGATCCTATAGAAAATTTTCCCTCCAGCTTCTTCTGAAAAATTCTCGTATAAGACTTGAAAGCATAATAATAGTCCCTTCGATTGGTTGCTGGCCAAAGGAAGGCAAGACCAGTGATGGGCCTGCCATCTTAAAGCCTCTGGTCAGGCTTTTCTGGAGAAGAAAAGAAAATAATGGAAAGAAGAAATGGAAGACTCCCTAGCCCTCGGATGCCCTAATAGCGTCGGGGTCGAAAAAACAAGAGTTAACCAAGAGAGGTTAGATAGTAAAGTTAAAAGAGTGCAAAACACAAGTAAGTGGAAGAAATGTTTTGCTCGGCTTGGGCACCTTGTGGTCGCCATCCACATATCCCCTAGATGAGGACCCCTGAGGTTCACAGTAAATTGATATTTTTGTGCTTGATTTGAGTATTAGTTCTTTATACAGTGTGTCCACAAAGTCCTGCCACCAAAATTATGTAACTTAGTTCGTAAACTATTTGAGATAAATACATGCGATTTTTGCAACGTAGTCTACATCTCTCAAAGTTTTGTTTACATTTGTTACAGATTGTGATTAAACGATAATGACGACACTACAGATAATACCCAATGTGTATGGTGGTATGCTGAGTCTGGTAAATCATCAGTACCCTCATATCCGAATGCTATGGCGGTTAACATGTCTAGACACAAAGAAATTATCTTCATCAGAGAACATCATCCTCTGCAGGTACTCATTACCTTCGTCAATTGCGTTCAGCATGGAATCAGCAAATTCCGCACGCCGACGGAAGTCAGTAGGTAGCGACGCTTGCGTAATTTGCAGCCGCTTATGGAGGACTTTATGAATGGTTGATTTTGGGAAATGCAGTTCCCGAAGCGATTTTTGAGGTCTGAGTTGAAATGCAAGTTGCCTATTGTCGATCGTTTCTTGGCTTACACCTGGTCGTCCACTCCGTGGCAAGTCCATTACATTGCCAGTCGCTAGAAATTTCTCACTCCATCTAATTGTGGATGATTTGGATGGAGGAACTCTTCCATATTGCCGGCGGAAATTTCGCTGAACAGTTACTGGTGATTCACCAGACTCAGCATACCAACATACACATTGAGCCTTTTCCTGTGGTGTCGTCATTGTCGTTTAAATAACAAGCTGCAAAAATGTAAACAAAACTTTGAGGGATGTAGAATACATTGCAAAAAACAGCATGCCTCTATCTCAAATAGTTTACGAACTAAGTTATATTGTTTTGGTCCTAGGACTTTGCGAACACCTGTACTATTCCATTTTGTAAATGATGTCATATTTTTATGATCCGTTTGATATATCCAAAATCTGTATCACATGGTAGGTATAAATGTTCTATTACTGGGAAGTAGTGTTTAATATTCTTAAAATGACCACTGGCAGACAAGTTCAACAGAAATCTAGTCACAGTATAGTTCTTGTTTTGATCGATACAGCTATCACAGAACAAAATAATATTTTTAGTTTGAGATATCACTGTGTTGAAATATCATAATAGAAATGAGCACACTTCATCTAGTGTCTTCTTTCCATGCCCTTCGTGATATATGTGCATTTTTGCTTTATTTGTAATTACATCATGTGCACAGAGGACAAAACACCAGAACTACCTCAAGTAGAATATTTCTTGGACTGGTAGGCCTATAGAGGGATGTGGATGTTTCAGCATGTAATAAAAACTTAATGTAACAGTGTCTTTACTTATAAACTCTTGAGAATTTTTCATGGCTGTATAGCAAATTTTGGCTTTTCGTTTGTATATAATTTCATCATCAATAGCTTCCTTCTTCGTATTATTAGTATTATTATTATTATTATTATTATACTTACTTACTCACTGGCACTATCGAACCCGTAGGTTCATGGCCGCGCGGAGATAAGCTCTCCATACACCCCTATCCTGAGCCAATGCTTTCCAATCATTCCCTGTATAATCTACTTCCATCAAATCATAGTTAATGTTATTCTCCCACCTTATTCTTGGTCTACCAACTGGGCGTTTTCCCTCTGGCTTTCCTACAAGAAACTTCCATGCAAGTCTTTCATTCCCCATACGTGCAACATGCCCTGCTCATCGCAGTCTACGAGACTTAACTGTTCTTATTATATCTGGCTTCCTATAAAGACCATGTAGTTCATTGTTATGTAGCTTCTTCTTCTTCTTCTTATTATTATTATTATTATTATTATTATTATTATTATTATTATTATTATTATTATTATTATTATTATTATTATTATGTACGCTGGAATCTTTAATCTTCACAGATTGGCTTTCACATACTGAACACGCGTAGACTTAAGGCCCACCAACGGGATATCCAAAGTTTCGATTAAAAAGGCGTAACACTATTTATAAGAAACATGTCCTTCGAATTTAGATTATCTTCTATGAACATATTATGCATAATTTTCATGTTGAAATGTGCATGTAAATAGAGCTTTTCTTTACCTCGGACCAGTATACTGCAGCTGTCTTCCTTGCGTTCATTGTTAAAAGGGGACATGCGCAACACATATTCCCTTTTAAAAATTAATAATATTTACAATGCCCATTATTGACCTTTTATGATAATACACCCACACATTTTTTTCTCTAAAAGATGCACCTATCTACGTTGAGTACGAATCCATTAATAACTCAATTTTGATAAAAGTGACTCGTATCACCTTTTAACAATAACCGATTCATTTCTATAAAAATAAAATTGTTTACAATATTTGGTTTTATTTGATACATTTTATCGTATATCTTAATATCCTAAACCAGGAATATGAACAAAATACCATATTTAAAGAAGAAATCTTAAATTTTTCATATATATCATATTTATTTCAGGAAACCGTGTTTGTATCATGCGAAGGAAAAAATCCTGCTGACGAAGAACATATGGGAGAAATAATGTATTATCCTCTACGTGGTTTTGATGCGGATTTTTATCCGTACAAAAAGAACGAAAAAAAGTTCTTGGCTCCGCTGGTTGCTGTTCAGTTCCTAAATCCACAATGTGAGTAAAGTTTGTGGAATACAAGTTCAATTTTTATAATGTGTTAGTAACATCTCTGGGAGAGGTGTCAAAGTAGGATTGGATTGGAGGCGTAAGCGAATATTTTAATAACACATTGTTATATTCGAGTTTTAGTGTTTCGAAATCGTTGTCAAATGTACTTAGAAACATTTATCTCACAAGGGAACTTTTAACCATTACATACCGAAACCTACCTTGAAATTTCTCCCAGAGAAGCGTTACGATGTACCAAGGCCATGTCCATAAAATTATCTCCCACTTTTAATTGCAAGACATTAAAAATCCAGCGCCAAATCTCTCATTTAAACTACTGGGAAGTAATACAACTCTTGACTTCGGTGGATTGGATAACTCTCACAACCTGCTGTCCGCGCCCGCCCTGCCTCACTTCATTTCGCTCTAGTGAAGAAGGGAGTCCATCTGCTTCGCACAATGGATTGACATGGCTTCGATTTTTGTGCCTTGAAGTTAAAAACGGCAGATGATTAATTGGTACATCACAATGCTTCTCTGGGAGAGATGTCAAAGTAGGTTTTAACATTAAATGGTTGAAAGTCTACTTGTTAGTAGTTTAATAAAAACATATAGATTCTTCAGAATTAAAAAAAATGCCTAGAGTTAGATATTATTGGACATTTTTCTTTTAGAATTAAAACAAGAATGTGTGAATACTTTTTTATGCTACCTTCGGACATTATCCAGCTTTTCTCTTGGGAATTTGAATTACAGTTTAACAATAACAAAAATAAAAACAACAAAATAACAAAAACAACAAAAAACAAAAACAACAATAAAACAAAAAAAACAACAAAAAGAAACAACAAAAACAACGACGAAAATAACAAAAATATAATAATAATAATGATAATAATAATAATAATAATAAAATTAATAATAATAATAATAATACAATTAATAATAATAGTAATAATAATAAAATTAATAATAATAATAAAATTAATAATAATGATAATAATAATGATAATAATAATGATGATAATAATAATAATAATAATAATAATAATAATAATAATAATAATAATTGTATTGTAAGTCTATGTTTTTCCCTCTACAGAGATTTAGGCGCTCTCCCCCTAAGCATTTGAACCATACTAATTTAGTTACACTTTTTTTTCGTATAGATGTCATTTTGAGTGGTCCGTGGTCAGCGTTCCGCCTCATACTGACATCTAGGAAACCAAGGTAGTACTAGGACGGGAAAATTCGGTAAATTTTGCTTAGATGCCTTTTCATTCAGGCTTAAGGATTTTTTACGAGCCTGAAAATCTTCAGACTCGGAACCCACGGCTTAAAGTCCCTCCCGGAGGACTTGCTCCTTGGATTTTTCCGTCCTAAAAAATCCATCGACCCCGGCCGGGTTTGAAGCCGCGACCCTCGGGACCAGATGAAAGGAGCATAACCACTAGTCCACCGCGGCCGTATAAAATTATTATTATTATTATTAATTGCTATTAATAATAATAATAATAATAATAATAATAATAATAATAATAATAATAATAATAATAATAATAATAATAATAATAATAATAATAATAATAATAATAATAGCAATTGTAATGACTATTTAACTCATGCCCCAAATGGGAGTCAATGACCAATCACGTTTCAATGATTTCTGTATTACAACCAATCAGAGACGTGTTTCACGAAATAATTATCAACGTTAGGATTATCATATATTAAGCAAAGCTCCTCCTTTTTAATATTCTGAACAGGTCTGACCGTTATTTTGCAGTGACTGAGCCTATAACAAATACGGCTACCAGATTGTATATAATAGTGCTTACATGTCAACATTTGTAGCAATTGATTATACCACCAAAAAAAGAAACCACTGTTTGCACTTTCTTAAATGTATACGACATCAAAAATGAATTAATATACAGATTGATGTGTTTCATTTTTTCTCCACTAGAGAGCATTCTTACAATATTGCGTTCCTTTGGCAATAAATAGTATGATCTGGTTGCAGTGATAAACAAAAGAAGCAGTAGAAGCGTAGGCTACCTATCGTTTCTCATTAGTTTTCAAACATCACCGTTTACTTTAAATATAAAAATATTTTTAAATAACTGTAGTTAAATAATGATTTGTGAGTAAACAGCTTTATTTTATTCGTTAAATAGTCCTAACAAATGCCACTCTTGATTTCCAAATTCTCTAGATAAATTCACTCCTCACTTCGTGAGTCGTGAATTTATCGATAATTTGGAAATCACTCGTGGCATTACTTATGAAAAGGATATCGATTGAACAATGTACGATCAATATGATACAGCAAGAAATGCCAAAAGAAAACAACTTAAAAAATTTAAGAAAAAGTTAGTTCTTAATGTTTTATTTTAGGAAGTACTATTTTGAGGTTCTTTTAATTAAATTATTTTGAGTCTGTTTATCTTATCTCAATATTAATGTTCAAGAACAAATCAACATTAATATTGAGGTAAGATAAACATACTCAAAATATGTATTCACGTAGACTTTCACGGCCGGAGTTGCTATGATGATCTTGATGAAGATTTTCGGGCTGTTGGCCGTGGCCGTGAGGCTTGTAATTCCACGACGTTTCGCCAGAGACTGCGTCTGGCATCCTCAAGGGTTGTCTTGAGACAAGCCTCACGACCACGGCCTACAGCCCGAAAATCTTCATCAAGATCATCATAGACTCAAAATAATTTAATTAAAGTTAGCTCTGTTGCTCTAAAAAATTATTAAATGTTGCATAATGAATCTGTATTATAGTTATTTCTCATACAATCATTAATTTTTTTCCAATCCCAAAGAGATTTAGCGTAAAGATACGCTATTTACAAGTATACAGCCGGATTAGAAATCGCCCGAAAGTAAGATCGGGATACATAACCTCACATTTGGTAAATATTAAACATTATAATTATTTTTAGCTTCTGATGTTGTATTATTCGCTAAAAAGTCACTCCAAATCCAACGCGAGGTTCAGTTTTTTCGTTAGACAAAATCACTCGCGACATCGTCGCTCGTGATTTTTTCAGAAAAACACAACCTCGCGTTAGATTACTGTTGATAATTATATTAATAATACTCATTATAGGGCCTAACAGTATAATTATCATTATCTCGCTTTCATGTTATAATCCTGAATTACTCTTATGATCTACAAACAATTTTTCATCCATTTATTCCTAGGCTGTTCCTAAGATTTTTTACAATTTGGTTGGTACTTTAAAATTGCCTTCGAAATTCTTTTCAGGAAAAGGGGTCTACATGTTGACGCTAGTTCTATTTATACTGATGCATGTAATCTGTGTATTGTATTAAATTCAATAGTAATAATAGTAATAATAATAATAATAAATAATAATAATAATAATAATAATAATAATAATAATAATAATAATAATAATAATAATATAAAACAATGGCGGTTCCAAAACTACTATATGGGTCATAACCAAAAACCTGGAGCGAAGAATAGAAACGTCAGAAATGAGGTTTCTGAGGAGTGTGGCTGGCTATACAATAATGGATCAAAGGCGAAGTGAGGATATACGAAGAGAACTGAATATATTCAAACTATTAGATAGAATTACCCAATACAGAGATGAATGGATGGACCATATAAATAGAATGGATAACAATAGAATTCCGAAATAGATTCTTCATTACAAACTACTAGGACGAAGAAATGTTGGAAGACCCAGTAAAAGATGGACAGACCAATTCTAACATGAGATCGGAACAGACCAGCAGGTCTAATCCTTGATGCTGAATAATAATAATAATAATAATAATAATAATAATAATAATAATAATAATAATAATAATAATGATAATGATAATGATAATGATACTACTACTACTAATACTAATAATAATAATAATCCATCCATCCATAGTATTTCTGTCCGAAGGCAGGTCCTTCACTGCAATCATGCTAAGCTTGCAGCTTTACTAGGGAATTATAGGTGTGGTAGCTTCCCGCTGCTTTCCACACCAGTGAAGGATGATGATGGTGATGATGATGATGATGATGATAATGATAAGGATGATGATGATGGCCATATGATTTCGGGGACCGTTTGGGCCTTAAAGGAATTATAGGTGTGGTAGCTTCCTGCTGCTTTCCACACCAGTGAAGGATGATGATGTTGATGATGATAATGATGATGATGGCCATAGGATTTCGGGGACCGTTTGGGCCTTAAAGTTTTCCTGACGTTTGTCTTACAGGTGAGGAAAAACCCCGATAAAACCTCACCCAGAAAAACTGCCTCGACTGGGGATCGAACCCGGGCGTGCTACGTGACAAGGCAGCACGCTACCTCGAGACCACAGCGGTGGAGAAGTAAGAGTAAGAATAAGAATAAGAAGAAGAAGAAGAAGAAGAAGAAACGAATAAGAAGAAGAAGAAGAAGAATAAGAATAAGAAGAATAAGAAGAAAATGAAGAATAAGAATAAGAAGAAGATAGAGAAAAGCCTGAAGAAGAAGAATAATAATAAAAGAATAAAAGAAAAAGAACAGAATCAAAAGAATACTAATAATAATAATATTAATAAGTAATAATAACAAAAAGAGAAATTAAGTCATAATAGTAATAATAATAAAAATAGATAATTAATTTATAAGAATAATAATAATAATAATAATAATAATAATAACAATAATAAAAAGTAATCAGAATAGTAATAATAAGAAAAAATAATAAGTATTAATAATTAATAATACTACTTACTAATAATAAATAAGAATAATAGAATACTAATAATAATTATAATACTAATAATAATTATAATAATAACAATAATAAAAGTAATCATAATAGTAATAATAATAAAAATAATTATTATTAATAAATAATAATAATAATAATAGTAATAATACTAATAATAACAATAATAAAAGTAATCATAATAGTAATAATAATAAAAATAATAATTATTAATAAAACCTTGACGTGGTGGGGGGGCTTAGTACCCGATGAACCAGACGACTCTACTGGGGAAGATTGACTTAGGTTAATCTTGCTGGTGGGTAAGAGGCGAGGGGAACTAAGTATAGCTCACAACGAAGGAATGGCGTCTGTATCCATATTGGGCGGCCACATCTTCGTCAAGTCAAGTCTTCAACGGTCAACAGGGCGACAAGGAATAGCACAGCTAAACTTGTAGGGCTTGAAGAGCGGAAGAAGCAGCCCTCTCTTGGGGGGTGTGATACCCAGAGGAGCATGTTTGGAGGCTCAGAGGAAGCAGCCCTTCCACCATCCTTGTCCTGCGAAGCGCTCGTAACGCTTCCAGGAGGACATTTATCTTACTGAGAAGCTTCATGGAAATCAGCCGGATTGTCTAAAACGGAACCGACCCAAGCAAGATAAAAGGATACGATTTGGAATAAAGGACATTTTGAAATTAGGACAATTGGAACGTAAGGGGAATAAATACAAAAGAAGAAGAATTAGAAAGAGAATTAAAGAAAAAAGAAATAAATATAGCAACAATAACAGAAACAAAAAAAGAAACTAAAAGGAACAAAGGACTTACAACACTATACTATGTTGTATAGCGGAGTAGAACAGACCACAAGAGCGCAGTGTGGAGTAGCAATTTTAATAGATGAAAAATGGAAGAACAAATTGAATAGCTATGAGTTTATAATGAAAGAATCCTGATAGCCAGATTTAAAATTGAAAGAGGATATATGTGATAATTGCTGTGTATGCCCCAGAGGAAGGCAAGAAAGAAACGAAACAACAAAAAATTTTATAAAACATTACAAACATTAGTTGATAAATATACAAAAAGATCATCATTTAATAATAAGTGGAGACTTAAATGCCAGAGTAGGCAATGTCCCTATACCTAATGTAATAGGAAATAATGGAGAAAATAACAATAAATTGATAATGGACAGGATTTGAGACAGTTTTTTCAGCCTATAATCAATTAAAAATAATGAATACCTATTTCCGAAAAAATGGACATACATAAATATACAAGAAGTGGATATAACTCAAGATCAATAATTGACTATTTAATCGTAAACAACAAGCATAGGAGCCTTGGTTAAAAGATGTGAGAGTACATAGAGGCAGCGATATATACTCTGATCACTATCTCGTGATAAGCAAAATAAACATAATAGCTAAATGGCGGAAAAATAACATAAAGAACAAAAGAAACCAAGAAGAAGTATATAAATATATTTATTACAAGATCAAAGTATTAGACAACATTATGAAAGCAGAATGAATAAATATATATCAGAGATAGCGACGTCAGAAGAATAAATATTGAATGGGAAAATATATCAAATGTAATACATAAAACAGCAAATGAAGATATTAGGAAAGAAAAATAGAATAAGGAATAGGAAGGGCTTGAGAACTTGGAATGCGAATATACAAAATGCAGTGAATGAAAAACAAAAAGCATATCATACATACTTACGACTGACAACTGAAGAAGAAATCTTATGAAGAATATAAAATGAAAAGGAGAATTGTCTAAAAGCATTATAAAGAAAATCCCATCAGGAGTCATGGGATAAATTTATAAGCTCAGTAGAACATGATATGTATGGAAGGACAAGAAATAGGTTATAAATTAGTGAAACATCTAAATCAGACTGAGAAAGATTTTCTGCCAGATTGAATATAATCCCAGAACAAGAATGGATCCAGCATGATGAAAAACTTTGGAAAAAGGAGGAAATTGAAGGAAAAGGAGACCAATGAGGAAGAAATAAAAGTGGAAAATATTGATGTACTCGACATAAATGAATTAGAAAAATGCTTTGAAAACCACTAAGCATAGGAAAGCAACAGGATTAGCTAATATTAAATATGGAATTAATCAAATATAGGGGAATATTGTGTAAACTACGAATACTTCAGCTTAATTAATATATGTTGGCAGACATATGGGATGTCCCACCACTTGGAAAACAGCAATTGTGTCACGAATATATTCAAAAGAGGAGACCGGAGAAAGAAATTGCGAGAATTACAGAGGGATTAGCTTAATGAATACTGGCGACAAAATATATTACGAAAATAATAAATAATAGATTGAGAAAAATAACAGACAGTAATAATAAGTGAAAATCAACGTGGATTCAGAAGGAAGGGTATGTAGTTTGTATAGGACAATGTCTTTACACTGAAACAAACTCATAGAAAAAGAGAAGAGAACATAACTGAGAAACTCACATAGGATTTTATAGATTTGGATAAGGCCTCGGATCGAGTAAACAGGACAAAAATTATGGGAAATATTACGAATGAAAAGGATACCCGCTTGTGCCCTGTTGATGAAACAATAAAGGAATTATATGAAGGACACAAATATACGTATAGATACCGGATTCAAAAGAACAGATGCAATCAAAACAAATACTGGATTACGACAAGGATGTAGGTTATCACCCCACTTTGTTTAATATCTATATAGACGATATTTTTAAGAAATGGACCGTTTTCGTAAATCCCAGGAATAAGAAGGGATAATAAAATGTGAATAAATAATCTTTTATTTGCTGACGAAGTAATAATAATACAGAAAAATGAAGACGACTTACAGAAATCCCTGCATGCATTAAATGAAATATGTAAATTATACGATCTAAAAATTTCGGTAAGGAAAACGAAGACAATGGCTTTTAGAGGAAGCGATCCAGTGAGAACCAAAATTATTTTAGAAAATCAAAGTATAGAACAGGTGTTTGTCTAGTTTCAGATATTTGGGCTGTGATGTTGGCTACAATGTGGAAAGAGCTATTGACTCCAAAATAAATAAATTTCAGCGGTGTGTGGTGTGGAACACTACAGAGAACATTCAAAAATAAAATTAGAAAAGAAACCAAGATAAAAATGTATAATGTTATGGCGGTTCCCCACCCAATTGTATGGATGTGAAACTTGGGCTTCCCAGTGAAAAGACAGAAGGGATTTAGAATACAGACGGCCGAGATGCGGTTCCTAAGACAAGTAAAAGGAGTTACAAGACTTGATAGAATAAGAAATGAGGATATAAGAGAAGGAATGAAAGAATTACAGCCTTTATTGGATTATAAGTCAACGAAATTAAAGACAGAAATGGATTGATCACATGGGATGGAATGAGCAAGGAGAGATATCCATTGTTAGCCAGAAAATTATCAAGCAAGAGGACAGGAGGAGGGGGGAAGAAAGACGTCGCGTCGATCTTTTTTGATCTCCCCCCGTCATCTTTATAACCTTCGTTTAAGACGAGACGGTGGGCTGATTGCCATATGAAGTCGGAAAACGGGCAATTGCCTAAATCCTTGGAGTGATGATGATGATGATGATGATGAATTATTAATAAATTAATACATTAATAAATAATAATAATACTACTAATACTAATAATAATAATAACAATAAAAAAGTAATAATAAGAGTAAATAATAATAAAATAAGTATTAGTAATAAAGAAGAATAATTATTATTAATAAAATAATTAATTAATAATTATTAATGTAAATAATAATAATGATGATGAAGAAATAATAATTATTAGTATTAATAAATTATAATTTATTATGATTAATAAATACTTATTTTTTGTTTTTAATAATAGTACTAAATAATAATAATAATATTAATAATTATAATAATAATATAATAAATAATAATAATAATAATAATAATAATAGTATCCTGGCCGAAATTATGGACAACAGACTTAATATTTAAGTTAGAATATGGAACATTCATTACACAATTTTCTTGAACGTAGAATTTGTCTAATTTCAGTTGGAACTGTAGTAACAATACGCTGCAGTGCCTGGGCGAAGAACATCAACCAGGAAATCAGAAGCGCTGAATTCCAGATCTTGATTGGATTCCGCGATGAGAGATGATTTATATTATATCTAAATTTATATTTCTGCGAGGTATTTTTTGAGTGTATCTGTAGAAATGCTCAATCATTACTCCAATTCTTAAGTTGTATAAACACAATTGTGGAATTGAATAAATTTAGTATTCCATATATTTATTTCAATTTTTCAATATAGTTTAAAAAAAAAGAAAGCCAAACATATAAGACAAAAACACTTAGCGATCTGGCACAAATGATAGCGTTTGAGACTTTATATTCGTGTTAAAATCACGTGCCAACCTGAGTTTCCTCAGACGTAAAAAGGAAATGCTTGGTTAGAATTGCATTATCAAAGATAATTTGATCACAATCATCATTTCAACCTATCATCATAATTAAATCAGCGATTAATATAGAAAACTCAATAGAAACATGGAACCTTCTGAAATTAACCAATTATTTTAGTTTAGATCTAATAAAGAGGACTGAAAAAGAATCGAAATATATATGCTACTAATTTTATTTTATTTTGTAAATTCACTTAAATTACTAAGGAATCTTCTTCTTCTTCTTCCTTCCAAGTATTAGGCCAAGGCCTGTTACGATCCTATAGAAAATGTTTCCTCCAGCGTCCAGGAAATTCTCGTATAAGACTTGAAGCATAATAATAGTCCCTTCGATTGGTTGCTGGCCAAAGGAAGGCAAGACCAGTGATGGGCTGCCATCTTATAGCCTCTGGTCAGGCTTTTCTGGAGAAGAAAAGAAAATAAAGGAAAGAAGAAATGGAAGAAAGGAAAGACTCCCTAGCCCTCGGATGCCCTAATAACGTTGGGGTCGAAAATACAAGAGTTAACCAAGAGAGGTTAGGTAGTAAAGTTAAAAGAGTGCAAAACACAAGTGGAAGAAATGTTTTGCACAGCTTGGGCACCTTGTGGTCGCCATCCACATATCCCCTAGATGAGGACCCCTGAGGGGCTAAGGAATCTTATAATTTATAAATTGAGTCAGATAAATATTTTTTGCGCGATAGTGCGTTTTGTCGTACTTACAGCAAGTTAAACTTCCTTCATTTCGGTGTTCCCAACCTAAATAACTATACTGTAATAAAATAACTATACTGTAATATTACATATTACAAACTAGTTGGGAAGTAAAACCACTAACCTTTTTGTATACTACGTACAATGTATATACAAAAAATATCCAAAAGATAGTGTTAATATACATTATACGAAACAAATCACTAGATTTTAAATGAACTGAACTTTATTTGAAACAACATAAAACAATAAATACGTACTTGCCGCCATTTGATGACTAGATTATTGTCACGGCCTTCTGTAATTTCAACTAATAAACTTTACCCTCACTGTTAATGTAAGTTCTTTATAATAAACGCAAATATTTCCAATAAAGATGTTATTATTTTACTATTATTTATTATTTTGAAAACACCATCGCGCAAAAAATAATGTACAACGCACGTTTGTGGAGTGTTTTACAGAATCTCGGAAATTAAAAACCTCGCTATCGCTCTGTTTTTAAAGCTTTTCCTGGCTTCTGTAAAAACCAATTCCCAACCTCGCATCGTTATACATTATTACATCTCACCCCATAACTCCGCGTTTTTACAGAACCGGTTTCAAAGGCCACTGCTTCCATCCTCAGCCAATTGAAATTCTGTTGAATGATGGCGATGACAGAATTTGAACAGTCGGTTTTAGAGATGGTTTCATTAATATATCTATTTTTGTTATTTTACATTTCTACAGAGTTAACTGTCTGTTATTAATTTTTTTATTAAGGATTTTCACTTGATTACATTAGTTATCCTTCAGCCCAAATGCATTTTCTTCCGCCACAGATTACTATTCTCAACTTCTTCTTTGAGATATCTGCTGATCATTTTTCTTCTCGCTTCATCCATCCACTGTTCCCTGGGGTTCTCCCTCCTCCTCCTAACTTCAGCATTCCAATCCAGTACCATTCTTGGATTCTATTATTCTCCATCCTCTTCAGATGTCCATATCATTTCAATCTTTGTTCATTTATTACTTCTTTAATATTATGTTTAACATTCATTATTTCTTTAATTTTCTGGTTCCGAATTTTCTCCTTTCTTGATTTTCTTGATGACCTTCGCCAAAAATCCATTACTGTTGTCAATATATTTTTTTCTTTTTTGCTTGCTGTCTGTCTGAAGTCCAGGTCTTCTGCACCATACAATATGACACATTGTACCAATGATTTAAATATCAATGTATTTATTTTATTTATAATATTTGTACTCCTGTTGTGGGATCACTTTACTTTTATTTTACTTACTCCATATCACTGAATTTAACATTACAGTTACTTTTATCCCTTCATTAATCATTTTTTTAATTTCGCGACAACTTTTCTCATCTGATTCTAAAATTCATCATCATCATCATCATCATCATCATCATCATCATCATCATCATCATCATCATCATCATAGTACATTTACGAATTTAGGCCACTTGTTGACCTGTTTCGGCCTCAAGAGAAACTTCTTCTTCATTACGTGTATCCAGCCGCAGCTGATGACACAAATCTATTGCATGCTTATGCTATAAGTTGCAATGTTTTTAGTGTATAATGCTATTGTGTTATTATTTAATTGTAATATTATTATTGTGTTTTCTTTATGTAATTGTAATGTTATTGCTATTGTGTTATTACTTAATTGTAATATTATTGTGTTTTCTTTATGTAATTGCAATGTTAATGTTTTTAGTGTATAATGCTATTGTGTTATTATTTAATGGTAATATTTTTATTGTGTTTTCTTTATGTAATTGTAATGTTATTGCTGTTTTTGTTTATTTTTCTTTACACTAGTACCAATTATTACTTTATTGTAACGGACTGTCAACGGCACGTACGGCTTACTGCCCGTGCGACCCATATTTGTAAATAATATTGTAAATATCTTACTTTTTGTCTAATAAAGTCCTACTACTACTAAGTTGCAATGGGGCTGCACTCGAACATGCAGCTTATGTGGGCATTCAAGGTGAGTGTCCACGAGGTTAAAAGAAAGAGATATAGGAAAGAAAGAAATGAACCATTCGGCCTCGAATACTGTAATACCATCAGGGTCGAAGAAAACAAGAGGTCAGGCAAGGGAGACTGGATAGAAAAGTAAAAATAGGGATCTGATACTAGAAAAGGAAGAAATACCAGATCGGTTAAAGATAAAAGGAGCAAAACACAAGTAAGTGGAAGCAATGTTTTTCTCAGCTTGGGCACTTTGTGGGCGCTATCCACATATCCCCTAGATGGGGGGACCCCTGAGGGTGGCCTCAAGAGAAACACCATCCAAAAGTCTTTTGAGTGGTCGTCCTGGTCTTCTTCTTCCTGCTGATTTTAAAATTAATCCTAAATATTTGAACTTAATTAATTTCCACATTTTCACATTGTAATTTTTCTTCATTCTCTAGTTCTATCGTCTATTATTCATCCAGTTTATTTTTATTATCAAATATGTGGGGAATTTAATTTAACAAAATTTTGTGTATGGGCTTAGGATGGAGGTGACGGCCTTTGAAACCGGTCCTGTGAAAACATGGAATTTTATGAGGAGAGATGTCAAAATATTTACCTGATTGAATTTATAAATTGTAAATTACCTTAGCGTTACTACCCACCGTAATTTTTGTTTAAAAAGGGAATATTATTTTATGATGCATTTCTTTTTCATTGTAACCACAACCCCTAAACGATAGTTCATTTATCTTATGGACAAGAAGAGGTAGATTGTATTTAACTTAAAAACGCTCTATAACATCCCATGTTATTACCATCGCAGTACACATATGGGAGTTAAAAATTACGACAAATATTACTCCACAAAGGATTTTTATTTCAAGCTTGAGGTTCTTTTGCGTACCGTAATTCTACAGTATTAAGACACAAGGAAGTATGAACCATTGCATGCCAAAACCTACCTTGAAATTTCTTCCAGAGAAACATTGTGATGTACCAAGACCGTGTACAAAAATTCATCTGCCGCTTTTAACCGCAAGGCATTAAAATTCACCCAATTTAATGTTTTTTTAACTTTTACACAATGGACTCAACGGTATTTCGTAATGAATTTTAGAAGTATTGATTAAAATCCAGCGCCAAATCTCTCATTTAAACTATAGGGAAGTAATACCAAATTGGAGATTGGATAACCCTCACTACCTGCCGTCCGCGCCGCATCTCGCCTCACTCAACTCCGCTCTTACTCAAGCACAGAGTCCATCTGCTCCGTACAATGGATTGCAATTGCTGGATTCTGACTTCTGTTTCTGTGCCTTGCATTTAAAAACGGCAGATACTTTTTTTTTTGAACACGGCCTTGGTATACCACAATGCTTCTCTGGGAGAAAATTCAAGTTAAGTTTGGGCATGCCTCTGTAATGGAGATAGAATTCGGTATCGAACCATTGAACGTGTATAAATAAATCAGGACGTGGAAGAAGCACATCTCCACTTAACTCCTACCAGATCCCACTCTCTCAGCGAGATTATTCAATCTGTAACTCCAATTCGTAGATATTTATTTACAGTAATATATAGGAATTGTGCACAACGGGCAAAGTATGCATACCTTATCCGCTCTTAGAGTGATCCTAACATAAACAAACGCCAATTGTATCCTTCCGCCATTCGTACCATAATTATTGTCACATTGACAGAGAGCACGTGTGTAGTATATAAGGCATGTGTTTACTGAATGGGGTAGATAACAAGAAAGTTGGTGAGATTTTTTACTGGACTTGTGAAATACATTAAAAAATGTTTGCCAGACTTGTGTTTTAAAAATTTAGATGGCGATACAGCAACAGCAGACTCGTCACCTTCAGCCATTTTGTTGCATCAGAATCGATTGAAGCATGACTTAAATGCAGTATCCAAATCTTATAAACTATTTAGATGTGTAATTATTGGTTAGGTTGGACTCTTATTTTAAGGGAGGATATGAGATTACGAGTTTTTGAAAATAAAGTTCTTAGGAACATTTTTGGACCAAAGAGAGATGAACAGACATGTGAATGGAGAAGACTACATAACAATGAACTACATGGTCTTTATAGGAAGCCAGATATAATAAGAACATTTAAGTCTCGTAGACTGCGTTGGGTAGGACATGTTGCGCGTATGGGGAATGAAAGACGTGCATGGAAGCTTCTTGTAGGAAAGCCAGAGGGGAAAACGCCCAGTTGGTAGACCAAGAATGAGGAAGGAGAACAACATTAACTATGATTTGAGGGAAGTAGATTATACAGGGAATGATTGGAAAGCATTAGCTCAGGATAGGGATGTATGGAGAGCTTATGTCCGCGCGGCCATGAACCTACGGGTTCGATAGTGCCAGTGAGTAAGTAAGTAAGCAATTATTGGTTAGGTATATTTTAGAATATTTTCTATGTTTTGAATATTGTTATTTTCATTCACGAAGAATAACAAGTATATTCAGAGGACATATTTTTAATTTAATGAAGGGAACTACTTTTTCGCATATTTATTGTTTGTACATCGTACGTAGACGTCCATAGCCAATGAAAAGCTAGCAGTCACATAGCTTTTTTTTATATATATATTTTTTTATAAAATCACTTTAAGAGCAGACAGCCTTTATGTGAGTGAGTTCACTCGCTGCAGAACTGTGTTAGCGAGATCGTTCTCTGGGGCACCAATATGCGTGGTATCAGTCGCACACCATTTCACATAGTATACAGACACAATTTTCGTCTGGTTGGTGGACGTTCTTTGTTTTACAGATCTTGTGATGCCATTCGTGGATTGCAAAGCGGGTCACTGTATATCGGAGTTCTTATGATTGTCCCCTCCATTCGTTTGTTGTCATGGCGGCGGTACACAGTGGGCCAGAACGAAATCTAGCTGGAAAAAAAGTATTTTACTCACTCTCACCAATTCATCTTTCATCACTCTAATATGATTGCCAAATGACTCCTTTATGATTAAATATCACCTAATTCAGATACGTCACCAAAAAGGGTGAATATTAGGTTAGCCCTTTATACATGCAAGTGAAGGTTCTTCGCTTATCTGCAAAGGAGGGTAGAATTCTAAAATTTATGAAAACACTATAAACATCGGAAGTTGCCAATAGTTAAGAACTCATCTGGTCCGCATCCCAATTGTGTTCCGAACTGTGGAAATAAATACAGGGCAAGTCAAAATGTTGTGCAGGTTTTCAGAAATTTATTATGTGAAATGTAATGAACATATAATATCGTGAGACATATTGTATGAAAGGTAAACTCTCAAAGTTTAGTTGTCCACTTCTAAAGTTCCGCGTTCACCCGCAAGATGTCAACAGCAGAGCAGTAAAGGAAAATGGCGTTGACTGGGGATCAGAAGTCTTTCTGTGTGCTTGATTACCATGTAAACAACTCTGTGACTAGTGTTCAACGACATTTCCGTACCAGATACGATAAAGACCCGCCGGATGGGAGATCCATTCGTAAGTGGTACACACAATTTAAGGATTCAGGCTGTATCTGTAAACGAAAATCGACTGGCCGTCCGTCGACGAGTGAAGAGACAGTCGAACGCGTTTCGCACATGCTTCGTGCGGAGTCCACAGAAATCCACCTACCGGGGAGCGACAGAACTTCAACTACCACAAAAAACTGTATGGCGGATTCTCCGGAAACGTTTACAGATGAAACCCTACCACTTGCAACTGGTTCAAGCCTTAAAACCCGCCGATTATGCTTTGCGAGCGTCCTTCTGTGTTGATTTTCTCGCATTAATGGAAGAGAATGAGTTCCATGAGAGGGTAGTTTACAGTGATGAAGCGACTTTCCACCTTTCAGGAAAAGTGAATAGACACAATGTAAGGATTTGGGGAACTGGTAACCCCCATGCAACTCTGGAACATCAACGCGATTCTCCGAAAGTGAATGTCTTTTGTGCCATTTCCCATGCAAAGGTTTATGGGCCCTTTTTCTTTCATGAACGTACTGTGAACGGGCATGTTTTCCTTGATATGCTACAACAATGGCTCTTCCGCAGCTTGAAGCGGATAGTCCAGATTTCATTCTGCAGTTGGATGGTGCCCTCCACATTACCATGGCAGTGTTCGAGACCATTTGAATACGGCTTTACCACAACGCTGGATAGGCCGTGCATCTCAGGGTTATCAACAACTCATTCATTGGCCACCTCGTTCACCAGATCTAACCCCGTGTGATTTCTTCATGTGGGGTCTTGTAAAGGATCATGTTTACGTACCACCACTTCCAACAACACTGCATGAACTGCGTGCCCGCATCACAGCAGCCATTGCTGATATCGACCGCGGACTGCTACAGAAAGTTTGGCAGGAGATTGAATATCGGCTTGACATCTGTCGTGTAACAAAAGGCGCTCACATAGAACATCTGTGAATATTTAAAAAAAACTTTGAGAGTTTACCTTTCATACAATATGTCTCACAATATTATATGTTCATTACATTTCACATAATAAATTTCTGAAAACCTGCACAACATTTTGACTTGCCCTGTACTTTTTAATTAAAGTTCAATGAGTTATTCTTCTTATTCTATATGGATACTTTGCCTCAAGGTTTGTACTTTGCATTGGTATATTTAACATGTTTCTATACAACCAGATTTTGTGTTAAATACACATGGAATAATACCTTCGAAACGCAAAAAAGTTTACACAATCTTCTTATTTTATATTGAGCTACAAAAAAAGTTCTGAACAGTAGTACAAATTTTTGTTATAATATAGAGTGATTTATGGACTTTAATATCCGCACAATAACATGTGTGCAAATTATTGCGTTTTTTTTGTAATTAGCTTTCTCATTACAGGAGGTGGCCGGCAGCTGAAGCCTACCACACTTATAGGTTTGCTGTATTCCGTTTCCATTTATTTCTATAATTTTAATCTCCTTCTTCCAAATTCCTATCATCCATTATAGTTCTAACATAAGTTTTCCATTTTCATCTTGGTCTGCCACGTTTATTTCTTCCAGGGGGTGACCATTGGTATATATTTTCTGGCCATCTTTCATCTTCCATTTAAGAGTTTGATTTTCAATCCTCTTAACAACAGATGTGGTGAAATTCATTTCTCTCCAAAGGAATTCATTTCTTATTTCATCCTGTCTTGTTTTTTGAAGTTTTCACGAGTGAAAAAAAGTCTATTTATTCTTCTTGCATTTTGACGCTGTACTGACTGTTTCTCGGTACCGCATAGTAAATGTTTAGGAGTAGCGGCATTTATTTACCCTAATGAATGGAAAACAGAAAAAAAAGCCAGGACCGGGAATCGAATTCCGAAATTATAAGTGCTGATGCTCTAGACCACTAAGCTAATTCAGGTTTCCTTCCCATCCAAGGACAAATTTTTCTTTTACTTTGCTCTTGCTTATAGCTGTGTGAAATCCCATCATGTCTACTTTTTATAGAAAACATTCATTGTGTATTTGTGAATGATAGTTCATTGCATTTGATGTGGGATCAAGAGAGTAAGGTAAAAGGAGAACTTGTGCTTGGATGGGTAGGAAGCATGAATTAGCTCAGTGGTCTAGAGCACCAGCATGTTAATCTGAAGATAAGGGGATCGATTCTCGGTTCTGGTATACATTTTTCTCTTTGCCATTGATTACAATAGTTTAGTCGTGTATATTAATTTACTTATTTAAATCATTGACATATTTAGTTTCTTAGTATTAATTTAATAATTATTTAACTTAGAAGAGGGGCATGGAACTTTCTTGTAGGAAAACAAGAGAGAAAACGCCCAGTAGATCGGCCGAGAACGATATGGGAGAATAACACTAATCATGATTTAAGATAAGTAGATTATGCAGGGGATGAATATAAAACATTAACTTAGGATAGGGATGTATGGACAACTTATGTCCGCGCAGTCATGAACCTACGGTTTCGATTGTGCCGGTGAGTTAATAATAATAATGATGATGATGATGATAATAATAATAATAATAATAATAACAATAATAATAATAATATGTCCGTGTGGAGTTGCCAGTCTCCCATCGGACGCCTCCCCAGGTGGCGGATAGGGGAATGCTCACCAGATATAGCATGTACTGGGGAAATAAAATACCCAGGGCGGACCAAAACTAGCGCTGCTTCCTTGCAGTAAGATACTGAACTATGAAAGGCTAGAGGAAGAAAACCTTGAACAAATATTACCCGTCCCCCAGGTTGGGGGTTGATGCATCGGGCCAGCTCCTCGTTCATCATAAAAAGAAAAAAATGCTAAAAAACCAAACATCGTGCCTCGCAAAATCTACACATCTACTGAATAATAATATGAAATTATTTTAAATTGGCAGGGTTAAAGGCTAAGGCCTTCTCGTCCACTCAACCAGTGAAAAAATTATAAATTATAGATACCTAATAACATAAACATTAAAATTAAATGTCGATATAAATATATTTATAGAAATTAAAATGAATCAAGAATAAAGAGCAAATTTTCAAATAGAAATATATTTATACAAATTTAAACAGAAATTAAAATGAACCAAATCGGTGTTATTAGAGGAACTAAAAGAACTAACCAACAATTCATCTTAAAGTAAATTATTCCCACTACAGGCCTCAGGAGGCCGTTGGGGTAGTGGGAGGTTAAGGCTCCAACTTTTTCTGGACAATCGGCACTTGATGTCAGCCGGGTTGTCAGCCCTGCGTGGCGGCCGCCTTTACCCCAGAACAAGCGTCTGGTACTCATTTCCGTTTGAGGCTGAGTCGACCCCAGGGCCATAGTGCCGCCAGAAGGTTTGGGTCAGTTTAAAAATCCTGACCCCGCCGGGACTTGAACCCTCGACCTTCCGGCTTGTAGCGCAGTACCTTAACCACTACGCTACGGCGTGCCCCCCACAATTCATCTTAGAGATGATATATTATTAAAGAAAAAAAATTCAAATTAATTTTAATAGAAAGTCATGTCCGACAGCCCCTAATTTCTTGTGAATACAGTACAGAAATTAGAATAGTGGGAAGTTCTGTATTGTGGGATATCAGAAATGAGTTTATATAGATTTTTTGTAGTATTACATTCGAATTCTCACAAAGACGAGTTCATATTATTGTTTGTAGCAAAACAAAAGCACAAGTTAATACAGAGGGAGGGAGGGAGATGACAACAGAAGCTAATCAAGTCTCGGTTATTACTCAAGCTGTTAATAGTGCACCTGCACTGTAAAAGCGACAAGACTCTTTTCCTACTTGGAAGTGTAAAATCCTTCACAGCCGCAATCTGGTTCCCCTCATCTCTGAATTTCAATTTCCTGTCATTTCTTCTCTCAGTTTGTTGGATGTTGTTGGTGCCAATTTCTTGTTTTCGTTCTACTCCGCCCCCACATCGACGGATCTAGTATTTTGACATTCTCTTCTATAAAGTTGGTTTCCCTTCGCTTTGAAGTATACGGTGCAGTTTATTTTTTTTGTGACACTCTGCGATTCATTCGTCTTTTCTTTCTCTCATTGGTTTCTGAATTTCCTTATGAACGTTGTAGGGTGATTGAGAATAAGCTTTACACTCTATGAACAAAGTAATAAATAAATAAATAATACAGAGTGTCCATAAAGTCCTGCTACCAAAACAATGTATCTTAGCTCGTAAACTATTTGAGATAGAGACATGCGGTATTTTGTAACATATTCTACATCTCTCAAAGTTTTGTTTACATTTGTTGCAGATTGTGATTTAAACGACAATGAAGACACCACAGGAAAATACCTAATGTGTATGCTGATATTCTAAATCTGGTAAATCACCAGTAACTGTTCAGCGAAATTTCCGCCGGCAATGTGGAAGAGATCCTCCATCCAAATCATCCATAATAAGAAGGGCTGAGCAATTTCTAGCGACTGGCAGTGTAATGAACTTGCCACGGAGCGGACGACCAGGCGTGAGCCAAGGAACTATCGACAATGTGCAACTTGCATTTCAAAAATTGGTTAGTCGTACTTCACGGGAACTGCATTTACCAAAATCAACCATTCATAAAGTCCTCCATAAGCCGCTAACATCTTCAAGCCTATAAAATCACGCAAGCGTTGCTGCCAACAGACTTTCTTCGGCGTGTTGAATTTGCTGATTCCATGCTGAATGCAATTGATGAAGACAATGAGTACCTGCAGAGGGTGAAGTTCTTTGATGAAGCGACTTTTTTGTGTCTGGACATGTTAACCGCCATAACGTTCGGATATGGGGGTACTGATGATTTACCAGACTCAACATACCAACATACACATTGGACCTTTTCCTATGGTGTCGTCATTGTCGTTTAAATTACAATCTGCAACAAATGTAAACAAAATGTTGAGAGATGTAGAATACGTTGCAAGAAACCACATGTCTCTATCTCAAATAGTTTACGAGCTAAGATACAATGTTTTGGTTGCAGGACTTTGTGGACTCCCTGAGCATTTAGTTTGCTAGATCCCGTAAGGGCAAGGGCTTCCTGATTAACAGGGCTTGGCTCAGTAGACTACACTCGTTAGGTGAGCTGGTCCAAAGGAGTGACAGCATCGAAAGTGAATGCACTACTGTGTTATTTACACTAATCCAATGACTATGTGTATTCTTAAATTTTTTATTTGCACCACGCTAAACTAAATACTAAACACTGAGGAGGATGTATTCAGATTCCTCCATAACTGTCTGTCTCTTGCTCTACTCCTCCATTGAGCTCCTGCCTTCTTCCTGAAGAAATCGGCCAATCGGATCACCTTTCGTCCACCCTCAGTCTGCCGATTCTGGGATCCCACAATGTCAGTCTGTGTGTCCTTCTTCTGTGATCCATCCTTGCCATATGTTCTCCCCATTTCCACTTCAGTCTTTCAGCGGTATTTAGGACGTCTTCATAAAAATAGTATAAAAATATTTATAAGTTACTGGGGAATTCACATGCTTTTCTTTGAAACAAGCATACATGCGACTTACATTGAAGTCAGGGCTAAAATATTCCTTCCCTGACTTTCTTCTGCCATAGTGACTTTCTTCTCTTGGAAAAGAATCAATATGTGCTTTAATCAAGTTCATGTCCTCATCACTGAACTTTCTCGTGTGTGTGTGAGAACTTGCAGCGCGTCCTCTTCCATGCTTATGGGTTGTTTCTCCACGCTTTAGATGTTCTTGCAGAGTCCGTAGTCGACGGGATGATAACGCAAACTTTTCTTACTGCATACTTGACTACGTCCTCCCGAACCATCAGGTACAGTGTAAAGTATGGTAGCTTGTCTTCTATTTTCACGTGGCTGATCATACTTTCCATGGCGTCTTCTTGCAACAGGCGTTACTTCAATACAGAGCAGCAAGTATGTAACCTGTTTTTCTCCAGATAGTTGGTAAAACTGCATGAACAGGCATTTTTTATGTTCGGAAGACAGGGATTTGCACTTATATCTGCATTTACATGTGGCCTAGAAAGTCAGATGTGATTACAATGACGATAATAATAGTAATAACATTAATAATAATCCTTCCACGACAAATTACCAAATTGCTGTGTTCTTTTTAATAATACTGTACAATACACAGTTAAACGCCAAGGATTCCAACTTACATCAGGTTGTGGTGGTGTTTTTTTTTGCAATTACAACGTTTTCCTTTGTTGGTTACATATGGCTTTTCTTGAATTCTTAGCTCAGAATTGTTTTTTCGGTCTCTCATATTGCCTTCCATTTCCATTACAAAGCACGAAACTCACAAAATGCACGTCTAAAATAACCAAATCAACGATAATGTACTATAACCTACGTGAACGCACGCGGCAAACAGGTTACAACTTGATCTTTGACTAGCTACATATTTAGGAGCCATTTTGAACTACCAAGCAAATATGTTGATCACTCCCAAACCTTCCTTCTCCACGTTGTTTGCCTCGGAACATTCATATTGGTTTTACATGAAACATCTGAAAATACCTCCTTGTGGCACTTTCATCAGCTTTTTCCCATTTCCAGTCCCTTCAGAAAACAATCCTGGATGAATATTTCTTTCTTCTTTCTTTTTAACATGAGGAACACATTCCTCATTGCTTTTAGCGTCGAGTATTGATATTTTAGCCACAGCATGACAAAATACTACCTCTTAAAGAAGTCCACCACTGTGTTTTCGGGGTAGCGGGCGTGCCGTGTTTCACGTTTTGTGCAGCGGGCCCGGGTTCGATCCCCGGTCGGGACAATTTTTCTGGGTGAGGTTTTTATCGGGGTTTTTCCTCACCTGTAAGACAAATGTCAGGAAAACTTAGCACTCACTTAGTGCCCAAACGGTCCCCGAAATCATATGGCCATCGCAATCATCATCATTCATATTCATCTTAGGTTAAGCTTAGGATTAGGGACTCTCCAGGCGCACCATTATCATTATCATCATCAACATCATCATCATCATCATCACCCATCATATCATCGGGGCAGCGTAACTCCGCCTTCCAGGCGCCCCAACCTCAGAAGTGGGTTACAATTACGCCATGCCAGGAGAGAAACCAGGAATGTCGAAAGACAAACCTGGGGCATTTGAAAAAAAAGTACTATCTCTTTAATAAGTTCTGAAAAAGTTTTTAAGTTTAATTGGTTTTCAGATCCGCCATTTAAATGTGGCAGAGCAACAAAGAAGTACTACTTGTGACCATTAAGATAGCAAACATGGAAAGTGAACATGGGACGGAGATAGGCAATAAATAAAAACTCTGATATGTTCAAGAAGCGGTAAATGTAAATTAATAAGCAACCATTAAAATCATACAATTTTAATATAACATTTCATTACTACGTTAATTTAGGAATGGTAGGTTTACTTGGGATGTAATTAGTGATCCTGCCATATTCACAAACTGACAAACCTGAACGACTTTGATCTTTCTAAAAAAATCTCGTCAGTCATTGTTAACCTCATTCGTTTTTCATCTATTAATTTGGCTTTTACTCTATTCACTTGGATATAAACTTAATTAAAGGAACTGCAAGAAATAATATACCTCAAGACGTTTCGTATTTCGTTACTTTATATCTAAATCACTTTCATACGTCTCAAAATTAAGCATGTTTGTAAGATAAATTAGTAAATGCAAAGCAAATATATAATGTATACCTATTTCTTATCTTCAATATATTTTTGTAACTATTTAACAAACGTGTAACTTCCATTAAACTGTCTTTTAATTATATTTTAATACATCTATTGACGTAAGGTAGAATATAATAATTTACATTTCTACATTATAAATTAATAATTACTAGAGCTAGGAGTTTTAGGTGGTGCACCTTAATTTTATTTTGTTACTACAATGCTCAAATTAGCTTGTCTTACAAAGAAAACATTAAATAAATGCCCCTAAATGTGTTTTAGTTCCACCTTTTTTCAATGCTAGCACTTTTTTGCACCTTTTTATCAATGCAAGCACATTTTGCACTTTTTAAAACCTTTTCTGTCTCTTAGCAGCATTGTATTCCCAAAATAATGTGTATTTTTTATACTTCTTCAAATACGCTTTCAAGGGCTTGGTAACGATGTGTGGTATCAGTCCACATCACATTACTTCCACTTTATTGCAGTCCCGTTAGACTATTCCTTTTAAATTAGTTCACACCTTCTTGCACCACAGTTATGCGAAAGCTATTGTTTGAGCAAGGGAGATTGTTGAGGGCATAAACAAATGTTTCAGTTCAAAATAATATTTGACTTGTGCGGTCTGCTATTTTCCTGAGTATACAGTATGCCAAAACCGAATGTTAACTCCTACAAACTACATGATTTTGTAAAATAGTTTAGTGTAGATGGAATTCAGAGTGACAGATCTGTTATGAGGTGCATTGTTTTGAGATATTTCAATAACAATTGATGAAAAACACCAACACAATCGTGTTACGCAGCATATAGGTACTGAAAAACATGAAAAGTAAGGAACTACAAAGCAGTAAATGTGTATTGTGACAACAGTTTATTGGCGAGGTACTGCCTTCTTCAAGTTTAATAAATAAAAATATTTTTTTTATTGATACAGCAAAGACATTTATGGCATGCGGTATTCCTCTTTCCAAACTTAACAACCCTATTTTGAAAGCATATATGGAGAAATATACTGGGAAGTCTGTCCCAGATGAAAATCATACCTTCAACCTCTGTATGATGAAAAATTAAAACAGTCAGTCAAGTAGAAGGTGAAAACCAGTAGGCCTATATTTTACATTAGACGAAACCACTGATAAACAGTTGAGATATTGAACTTTTTTAGATATGATTGAAACATTTGAGTTGTTGAATAATATCTGCTTTAACAGTTTTCTGGACTTGTGATTTCAATAACATAATGTTCTGGGACTTGTCTTACTCAGACTTTTTAATATATGACAGCATGACTGAATTTTGTGTCGTGTATTACTTACTTACTCACTGGTACTATCGAACCCGTAGGTTCATGGCCGCACGGACATAAGCTCTCCATACATCCCTATCCCGAGCCAATGCTTTCCAAACATTACCTGTATAATCTACTTCCCTCAAATCATAGTTAATGTTATCCTCCCACCTCATTCTTGGTCTACCAACCGGGCGTCTTCCCTCTGGCTTTCTTACAAGAAGCCTCCATGCAAGTCTTTCATTCCCCATATGTGCCACATGTCCTGCCTATCGCAGTCTACGAGACTTAACTGTTCTTATTATATCTGGCTTCCTATAAAGACCATGTAGCTCACTGATATGTAGTCTTCTCCATTCACCTGTCTGTTCATCCCTCTTTGGTCCAAAAATCTTCCTAAGTACTTTATTCTCAAATACTTGTAACCTCCTTTCCTCTCTTAAAGTATGAGTCCATGTTTCGCACCCATATAATATAACTGGTAGAATAATAGTTTTATATATTTTCAGTTTAACGTTTTTTGAAAGAAGTTGGACATCAAGAGTCTCTGCAATGCATAATAGCAAGCATTTCCAGAATTGAGCCTATGTTTAATTTCCTTGTGCATCTCATTCCTACTTGTGATTATTGTTCCTAGGTATCTGAATTCAGCCACTTTCTCAAAATTTCCCTCATTTGTCATTAGCTGTCCATTTCCATTATTTAATGCATTTTTACGTGTGACCATATATTTAGTTTTATTGATGTTTACTTCCAGTCCCAATTCCTTAGTGTTATTGTGTCGTGTGTTACTTGATATAATTGGTATTGACACTCTTTAATGATAATTCACATGGGAAATTTGCACCTTTTTCTGCTAAATTAAAGCACCTTTTTCACCAAAATTTTGCACCTAAAATTCCTAGCTCTAATACGAGTAATTACATTTCATTCTATTAGCTTAGTTTAAGCTCTAACCTTACAGGCACTTTTTACACACCACACGCCACTCGGGTATTGTAGTGACACGACCTGTCGGGAAAGGGATTTTAAACTATAGACCACACACATAATATTCTGACCACGCAAGGGCATGGAGGGCCTCCCTGAACAAGTGCTCATCGTAATGTGAGGGCCTCCTCCTAGACAACACAAAATTAAGACGGAACACACCATTCACACTAAACATGGCGAATATGATAATGGTATTATGATGGCCAGATCCTAAGACAAGTAAAAGGATGTACAAGACTTGATAGAATAAGAAATGAGGATATAAGAGAAGAATTGAAAGTACAGCCTTTATTGGATAAAGTCACGAACTACAGACAGAAATGGATTGATCACATGGATGGAATGAGTAAGGAGAGATATCCATTGTTAGCAAGAAATTATCAAGCAAGAGGAAGACGTGATGTTGGAAGACCTAGAAGACGTTGGGCTCATGCGTTATGAAGTCGGAACGGGCAAATGCCTAATCCCTGGAGTGAATAATAATAATAATAATAATAATAATAATAATAATAATAATAATAATAATAATAATAATAATAATAATAGTAATAATATAATAATAATAATTACATTAATAATACGAATAATAACAATAATAATTACATTAATAATACTAATAACAATAATGATGACATTAATAATAATAATAATAATAATAATAATAATAATATTATTATTATTATTATTATTAATCCGAGGCACAAGCGGTTAGACGTTCGCTTCTCACCGCTGGGGTCCCGGTCACTCCATGTGGGTTTCGTGGTGGACGAAACGGAGATTGGGCAGGTTTTTCTTGGAGTTTCTCCCGTTTTCCCCTGCCACAAATTTTAATCCACCATTTCTCCATACTCATCTCATCCATTTCGTTTCATATCGTTCATCCGTCCCGTGACGGTGCGTCAGGAGTGGTCTACCGGCACCCTTGTAGTTCATAGTTCTTAAATGTAGGGCTTCATCTCATCTCATCTCATCCACCGACCCGACCATGAGTTAGACACGAGTTAAGGATATTTATTTATATTTATTATTATTATTACTATTATTATTATTATTATTATTATTCCAACTATCCATAGTAATTCTGCCCGAAGTCAGGTCCTTCACTGCAATCATAGCATTTTCATGCTATTTTTTACAGCTTTACTAGGAAATTGTAGGTGTGGTAGCTTCCCGTTGCTTTCCACAATTTATTATTATTATTATTATTATTATTATTATTATTATTATTATTCCATCCATCCATAGTAATTCTGCCCGAAGTCAGGTCCTTCACTGGAATCAAAGCATTTTCATTCTATGTTTTTACAGCTTTACTAGGGAATTGTAGGTGTGGTAGCTTCCCGTTGCTTTCCACAATTTATTATTATTATTATTATTATTATTATTATTATTATTATTCCATCCATCCATAGTAATTCTGCCCGAAGTCAGGTCCTTCACTGGAATCAAAGCATTTTCATGCTATGTTTTTACAGCTTTACTAGGGAATTGTAGGTGTGGTAGCTTCTCGTTGCTTTCCACAATTTATTATTATTATTATTATTATTATTATTATTATTATTATTATTATTATTCCATCCATCCATAGTAATTCTGCCCGAAGTCAGGTCCTTCACTGGAATCATAGCATTTTCATTCTATGTTTTTACAGCTTTACTAGGGAATTGTAGGTGTGGTAGCTTCCCGTTGCTTTCCACAATTTATTATTATTATTATTATTATTATTCCATCCATCCATAGTAATTCTGCCCGAAGTCAGGTCCTTCACTGGAATCATAGCATTTTCATGCTATGTTTTTACAGCTTTACTAGGGAATTGTAGGTGTGGTAGCTTCCCGTTGCTTTCCACAATTTATTATTATTATTATTATTATTATTATTATTATTATTATTATTATTATTATTATTATTATTATTATTATTCCATCCATCCATAGTAATTCTGCCCGAAGTCAGGTCCTTCACTGGAATCATAGCATTTTCATTCTATGTTTTTACAGCTTTACTATGGAATTGTAGGTGTGGTAGCTTCCCGTTGCTTTCCACAATTTATTATTATTATTATTATTATTATTATTATTATTATTATTATTATTATTATTATTCCATCCATCCATAGTAATTCTGCCCGAAGTCAGGTCCTTCACTGGAATCAAAGCATTTTCATGCTATGTTTTTACAGCTTTACTAGGGAATTGTAGGTGTGGTAGCTTCCCGTTGCTTTCCACAATTTATTATTATTATTATTATTATTATTATTATTATTATTATTATTATTATTATTCCATCCATCCATAGTAATTCTGCCCGAAGTCAGGTCCTTCACTGGAATCAAAGCATTTTCATTCTATGTTTTTACAGCTTTACTAGGGAATTGTAGGTGTGGTAGCTTCCCGTTGCTTTCCACAATTTATTATTATTATTATTATTATTATTATTATTCCATCCATCCATAGTAATTCTGCCCGAAGTCAGGTCCTTCACTGGAATCATAGCATTTTCATGCTATGTTTTTACAGCTTTACTAGGGAATTGTAGGTGTGGTAGCTTCCCGTTGCTTTCCACAATTTATTATTATTATTATTATTATTATTATTATTATTCCATCCATCCATAGTAATTCTGCCCGAAGTCAGGTCCTTCACTGGAATCATAGCATTTTCATTCTATGTTTTTACAGCTTTACTAGGGAATTGTAGGTGTGGTAGCTTCCCGTTGCTTTCCACAATTTATTATTATTATTATTATTATTATTATTATTATTATTATTATTCCATCCATCCATAGTAATTCTGCCCGAAGTCAGGTCCTTCACTGGAATCATAGCATTTTCATTCTATGTTTTTACAGCTTTACTAGGGAATTGTAGGTGTGGTAGCTTCCCGTTGCTTTCCACAATTTATTATTATTATTATTATTATTATTATTATTATTATTATTATTATTATTCCATCCATCCATAGTAATTCTGCCCGAAGTCAGGTCCTTCACTGGAATCATAGCATTTTCATGCTATGTTTTTACAGCTTTACTAGGGAATTGTAGGTGTGGTAGCTTCCCGTTGCTTTCCACAATTTATTATTATTATTATTATTACTATTATTATTATTATTATTATCGGGGTTTTTCCTCAACTGTAAGATAAATATGAGGAAAAATTTAAGGCCCAAACGGTCCCCGAAATCATATGGCCATCATCATCATCATCCTTATCATTTTCATCATCATCATCACCATCATCATCCTTCACCGGTGTGGAACGCAACGGGAAGCTACCACACCTACAATTCCTTAGTAAAGCTGCAAAGCATAGCATGAAAATGCTATGATTGCAGTGAAAGACCTGCCCTCGGGCAGAAATACTCTGGATGGATTATTATTATCATTATCATCATTATCATTATTATTATTATTATTATTATTATTATTATTATTATTATTATTATTATATGTCATACTGCATGGTTTCGGCGTTCCTTTTAGAACACTCTGTAGATTGCATTTTCATTATGTACGAAAATTTGATTTTACATATGAATGTTGATAGACTTAACGAATACATCAAAGTGAACGGAGATTCAAACAGTAGTGTGGCGTTCATTTTCCACATACAAAATTCAGCTTGCGTATTTGACCACAAACACAGGGTAATTCATTTTTAAGCACTGGGGAACTCCGGTCATACATTTGTGGTATACCATTTCCGCTAGACACGAAATTTAACGGGATAATTTCCACATTTTTCATGTTAATGTTGCCCTTCCCTCATGCGAAAATCATTAGGGATCGCAACTTTTTTGTTCTGCTTGTTAGCTTGGGGTTGTGTGACGTGTTGTGGTTCTGAACCTTGACAACGATCATTTCTCACGTTCATCTGCTCACTGTACTGTGACACACAAATACAGCTATCAATTAATTTTATATAGCGACTTAATGATTTGGGTCCACCTTCAAAACAAGGATGTCGCCAGGATGATGCGAAAGGGTACGCTAGAACCCCTTATTTTGATTTCATACCCCATCCCGCTCCTTCAAAGTATCAGAACCATTTTTATTTACAAAATTAACCTTAAAGTTGTCCCGCGCCGTAGCTGAGCGGTTAAGGGGGGAAGCCTTGGCGTAGAGCTACGGGACTTGCGCTGGTTCGAGTCTCCATGGGGGAAGACATTTTCTCATGGTATTTCGGCCAGTATGGGACCGGTGCCCACCCAGCATCGTGAGGCAATTGGGTAGCTACAATAAGTAGCGGCTCCAGGTTGAGGAACCAGCTATAACGGCTGGGGGACCCGACATGCTAACCACATGTCACCCCTACACTGGCTGTTGATCATCTACCTCTGTGATTGACACATGTGGATGTGAAGGGCCAGCAGCCGGCTGGTATAAGGGCAACCGCTGAAAAGTGGAAAGACCCTCAATCGGATTGGAACCTTAAAGTTTTGGTTTAATATACAGCATGTTACGCCCGATGTACAGCGTCGGCGCTTTACGCTCGGCGTGATACTGGTTTCACATGGAGCGTATATCGTCCTTCGAAGGATTGTATTGTCAGTTATTGTGCTCTGTGGTCCTTCACTCGTCTTTTTTTTTTTTAAATTAGCTGATTGATAATCCCGGAGTCCACCGCTGTGGTCTCGAGGTAGCGTGTTGCCTTGTCACGCAGCGGGTCCGGGTTCGATCCCCGGTCGGGGCAGTTTTTCTGGGTGAGGTTTTTATTGGAGTTTTTTCCTCACCTGTAAGACAAATGTCCCCGAAATCATATGGCCATCATCATCATCATCATCATCATTCTTCACCGGTGTGGAAAGCAAAGGCAAGCTACCACACCTACAATTCTCTAGTAAAACTGCAAACATAGCATGAAAATGCTATGATTGCAGTTAAGGACCTGCCTTCGGGCAGAATTACTATGGATGGATTATCCCGGGGTTCTCATGGAGTCGGTGTGTTGACCGAATGCCATTCATGACATATATGGGCAAATAAGGTAACTAAATTAACTTGGTCTAGTAGCTCCTGACAAGGGAGAGGCTATGGCCCAATGTTGGGCTACGCCATTATATATTAGATAGATTAATTTCAATACGGGATAAAAAAACTTGTTTCATATTAATTACGATAGGTTTTCATTCATATAGGCATTTCATTTGTATTTAGTATTCTGTTAGTATTGCGTGGGAGAATTTCGGATTATTACAATTACTGATAAGATTGCAATAGATTTTGGTAAATAGTAGGGCTATATATTGTAGCGTATAAGAGAGGGTCCTAATCTAGTATAGTGATTAATAAATACGATTAATCAATAAAAAATGAACTAAACATAAAATACAAAGTAACTTAAGTCGTCATCATCATCATCATCATCATCATCATCATCATCATCATCATCATCATCATCATCATCATCATAGTACATTCACGAATTTAGGCCATTTGTTGACCTGTTTCGGTCTCAAGAGAAACACCATCCAAAAGTCTTTTGAGTGGACGTCCTGGTCTTCTTCTTCCTGCAGGTTGATATCTTAACATTTAATATTTAATTTTAGGAAGTTATATTTTGAGGTTATTTTAATTATATTATTTTTGGTCTGGACATCTTACCTCAATATTAATGTTGATTTGTTCTTGGACATGTTTCAAAACAATTCTCTGTTTTATCTTCAGCTTTCCCAGCTGGGAAAGCTGAAGATAAAACAGAGAATTGTTTTGAAACATGTCCAAGAACAAATCAACATTAATATTGAGGTAAGATGTCCAGACCAAAAATAATATAATCTTAACATTTGTTTGGGTATTCTGTGATCTTCCATTCGATGAACATCTTCACTTATAATCAGAAATTTTGTTTTCTAAAGGTTCCATGTGTAATTATTCTAAGATGTCTTCATTTTTTTTGTGATCTAGTAGTGTGTATCCTGCAGTCCTCCGAAGGTATCTCATTTCAGCAGATCTAAGTCTCTGTATATCCTTCTGTTTCAACGTCCATACTTCGCTACCATACAAGCGAGTTGGAAGAGCCAGTGTTTTATACACTTTAGTAACTTAAGTAAATATCTTATTGGTAAAAATTGCCACAAGTAGCGGCGGAAAACCAAATAACAAGAGGTCATAAATATGTAGCCCCAAAAGTAGACCTGAAATTCTTAAGCTAGGTCTAGCTTGAAAAATCATTTTTGGGAGAAAACTTCATACTTCAAAATTTACAACCGCGGAAAGCTCAAACTGTAAACAACCCAAACAGTTTAACGTTTTTTGAGAGACGTTGGGACGACAAGAATCCCTGCAGTGCATAATAGCATGCATTTCCAGAATTGAGCCTATGTTTAATTTTTTGTGCATCTAACTTTTGTTTATAATTATGTTGCTAGGTTTTTACATTCAGCCACTTCTTCAATATTTCCCTCACTCGTCATTAACTCCTGTCTATATCTAATATATAAAAATGAATGTTTGTTTGTTTGTTTGTTCGAACTTTATGCGCGGCCATACCGTTGATCCGATTGTGATGGGGATTTCTGCAAAATGTTCAGGAGATTCCCGGGATGAACATAGGCTGTAAGAGAGTTATGATACTCAACTCCTACACCGTTAAAAATAGGCCTTTGCAGTGCAAAACGTGAAAAAAGTAGCTCTTTGGACGCTTAAATGGGTTACGCTGCCTAAACCATAACAAATACACAAAATTAATGTACACAGAATTGAATATTTCAAAAAGCTCTACAAGAAAGTCCGCGACAGCATATGTTTATCGCTTACGGATAACTCACAATAACCATTTTTGTCTTTTATTGATGCCAAGAAGATCGAGACAAGTACGTAGAATACTGTGCAAGCATAGCAGCACATGGCGGGTATTCTTTTACGGATAACTTAGTTTTTTAGCTCATTTATGCCAAGAAGATTGAGATAAGTAGATTCCCGGGCAACGCCGGGTAATCAGCACGGGAAATCTTAAAATAATTACGATATACATTTATAATTATTTTTCGTTTTACTTATTCAACTAATCATAAGAAGTACATTATTTTTTTGTCTTTTTGCTCATTTATGCCAAGAACATCTGGATGAGTAGATTCCCAGACAACGCCGGGTAAACAGCACTGGATATCTAAATATAATTACGATATAATTTTTCCTTCCACTTATTTAACTATACATAAAACACATTCATTAGCAGCGTACGCCGGGTATTAGCTAGTCTATTATATAATGTCCACCGCTGTGGTCTCGAGGTAGCGTGCTGCCTTGTCATGCAGCGGGCCCGGGTTAGATCCCCGGTCGGGGCAGTTTTTTTTGGTTGAGGTTTTTATCGGGGTTTTTCCTCACCTGTAAGACAAATGTCAGGAAAACTTTAAGGCCCAAACGGTCCCCGAAATCATATGGCCATCATCATCCTTACCATTATCATTATCATCATCATCCTTCACCGGTGTGGAAAGCAACGGGAAGCTACCACACCTACACAATTCCCTAGTAAAGCTGCAAGCATAGCATGAAAATGCTATGATTGCAGTGAAGGACCTGCCTTCGGGCAGAATTACTATGAATGGATTATATAATGAATTTCTATGTGTGGACATATATTTAGTTTTATTTACACAATATTTTAGTATTTAATATTTTTAAATATTAGTTAGTTAGGGTAAGTGATAACTTGTAGATAAAGTGATGATAGCACATTACTCACCATGTGACAAGTTAAATATATTACTGAGACCTGGAAGCATACTAATACTGGAGTTGAGCTACAGAAGTTTGGGTCGAGGTGTCATTTTAACATGACATGAACTGACCTGTAACACCGTTATGGAGAAGAGAAACTTGTTACTCGAGCTGTCGTGGATCCTTAACCAACTGAGTCTACCATTATCTACACTGACAAATTCCAGATGAGTCAGTACCCACCTATTTCATCAACATCTATCTTCACTTGTCTGTCCGTATCGATTCCTGATGGTCGAACACAACATACTTTAATGTAATGTTCCAATGTGGAGGTTTTCCAACAAAATCTCGCAATTTACTCTTGTTGGACGATTATTAATGTATTATTATAATTAATAGACTAATAACTCACTGGCACTATCGAACCCATAGGTTCATGGTCGCGTGAACATAAGGTATCCATACATATCCTGAGCTAATATTTTCCAATCATTGCCTGTATAATCTACTTCCCTCAAATCATAGTTAATGCTATTCTCCCACCTCATTCTTGGTCCCTCTGGTTTTCCTACAAGAAGCTTCAATGCACGTCTTTCATTCCCCATTCGTGCAACATGTTCTGCCCATCGCAGTCTACGAGACTTAACTGTTATTATTATACCTGGCTTCCTATAAAGACCGTTCACTGTTATGTAGTCTTCTCCATTCACCAGTCTGACCATCTCTCTTTGGGCCAAAACTTTTCTTAAGAACTTAATAGGTACTTATTTACGCAGAAGTGCCAGATAGTCAAAATTAGAACATGTCACAAAAAAGGGAATTAGAAACATAATGGAAGCAGAAGAATGTATAATTGAAAATTAAAACGGTTAGGACATTTTTTAAGAATGGAAAATGAGCGATGACCGAAACAATTATAACAATTGCAACCAACCAGAAAGAAGAAAAGAGGGAGACCAAGTTAACATGGAAAGAAACATGAGGATACCAATACAAACAAGAGGGCTAAGCATTGAAGATCCCCAAGATCGTAGGCTTTGGAGTTTGGCACGGGAAGACGGCAGCAGCTGTAAAAATCCTTCAAGAACTTAATGTGTCACCAATACTGGACTACATCTCCAGATATCAGCTAAACTGGAAGGGACATGTCTCAAGAATGGCTAGATCCAGGATCCCCAAGGCAATAATCAACTGCTGTCCAAATGGGAAACGGTCACTTGGTCGACCTATGAAAAGATGGCACGAAAACAGCTTTCTCAGGCCGTAACAGTTCTTCTAGGACTAATACCTGGCAGGATGATGATGATGACATATTGATATATTCTAAGTTCAAATTATACTTATTCTATCGCTGATTTCTTCGTCTTCTCTTCTTCAGCTCGTGTGCTTAGAACTTTTTGGGTATACTCCGCGATCAACTTGTAGTTATCTTTCTGCATCCAGAACCGCAAAGGAGGAGGCCAGGCCTCGTTGCTAACGTGCACGGCTATTTCTAGTTGTCTTCTGATATCCACGTGCTTGGCACATGTGGTGCACCTCTGCGATCTGACAGTTGCATAGAGGGGAGTCGACAAGTCCTCTCTCGTGCAGTTTGCCTCTAAAATGTCCATGTCCTGAGAGCAATTCAGTAATCGTGTGTGACGGCCTTATCCATGGCATTTTCATGCGAGTTATCACGTTTGGCAGGAATTCGTATGTTGTTCTGCCATGTATTTCGTTGTGCCAGCGCTGTTGCCGTTTTTCTTGGATTCTTTTTGTGGCTTCTCGCCCCTCGGGCTCTTCGTACATGTCTGGTGTAAGGATAAGGTCGTCAATGACTACAGGTTTATTGCGACTCAGGCAGTATAGATGTATCCTTTTTTCCAGGTAGGCTATATATCAATTGGTAGGACACCCGCTATTACTGGCAAAGCTGCTGTGGACATAGTTCTATAGGCTTTACTGACACGAACAACAATGGGCTACGACATTATAAAAAAACTCCTGGCGCGACAGGCCTAGATGGCCCTTAGCCTACCAGCCGGCTGCTGGCCTAATATCCACATGTGTCAATCACAGAGGTAGATGATCATCAGCAAGTATTGGGGTGACATGTGGTCAGCATGTCGAGTCCCCCAGCCGTTATAGCTGGTTTTCTCAACCTGGAGCCGCTACTTATTGCAGCTACCCAAATGCCTCACGATGCTGGGTGGGCACCGGTCCCATACTGGCCGAAATACCATGAGAAAATTTCTTCCCCCATGGAGACTCGAACCAGCGCAAGTCCCGTAGCTCTGCTCCAAGGCTTCCTGCCTTAACCACACGGCTACGGCGCGGGACCCCACGACATTATAGATAGATAGAATTATTCACATTCTGCAACAATAATTTGAACGGCGTTATGCATCATCCGGCTATGCGCCATTAGCTATATACTTTTCGAGAAAAATACGTTTACAGTTTAAGTCAATCTTCACTATTTATTGTAGCGTCAAACTAACAGTACTGGATATTGCAAGTTATTTTCCTTGTTTGACAATTATGCATAAAAAATAAAAGCGAAAACATTAGGCGCTTAGCTGCATGATGCGAAATTTAGATTAGCATTGTAAGGATCTGGTTTCATAGCCGTTTGTTGCAAAACACAGAATTTCTGATAGAACTAATGGTTAAAAGTGTGCGTACACTTACTTCATGAGCCAGTGCAACAGATGGCATCAAATGTAATATTTTTAAAAGATTGCGCTTAGCCGGTTGATGCATAATATATTGCAATTGTGTGTTTTTCTGTTTCTTTTTTATTTAAATTTATGTAGGTGGCACGGTGGCATAGAATCTCCCTTCCTTCAGACGACATGCCTTCCATTTAGGTATATTTTTGAGACTGTTAGTACTTGGAAGCCATTAAACGTGCAATTATTAAAGAAGCCATCGTTGCTTAGCAACTGTTATGTTTATGTAAGATTACGAATAACAAACAGAATATCCCTTACCCTTCAAGTTGAGGTTATAGTAAAACCTCAAGTCGTTAACACGCGACAATTACAGTATACAGAAATTTACCCTAGAAGTTTTATCGTTTTAACTGCACAATTTTGAATGCAGGATATTATTATTATTTTTTTTGCACGACAGAAACAATTTCCGGTACTTACGAATGTTGTTGTCTTGGATCGTAACAAAGCAATACAAATCGTAATGCTTAATATTAGCGCTACTTTGCTTATGGGGATTCTTATTGGTTGTCAAGCATGCTATTTTTGTTACGGTTCTCATAACAAGTATACACCATTCAACTTTCAATCTCTAACAATAAAGATAGAAATATGGATTTCATTTAAACTTAAAATTATACTAATACAGGGTGATTCAAAATTGACTTTACAACTTTACAAGCTTATAGAAATTTATTTAGAAGACCTACAGAATTGGTTTTAATGTCATATGATAGCACAACTCATCAGGTTTTCGCGACATAGTTTTATAGTACCTAGTTCTCTCACCGCGTGCGCTAGGGCTCCGAGCAAAGCTATCCCGCACTTGTTCAACCACAGCTTCAGCCGTACGTGGACGGCCAGTATCCTTGGAATGACTAACAGGACCGCGCTTCCTCCTTTCCCGAGCTTATTGACCTGGTGGTAATTCCCAGCATTACGCCCGGTATTGTCCCAACCAGCCCGTTCGCAAGACTAAGCCTAGTCGTGCCGCTGCTGTGAGTCAGCCCACTGAGCAATGTAGGCATCCAGGGAGCTCATCGCCCATGGTGCCCCCACAAAGGTCCTCGGGATTAACCAAGAGAAGGGAGCTTCTGATCTCCACAATCTCCCACCGCCTCGCCACGACGGCCGCTGCTCCCGTTGTGGGCCGGGACATTTGAGCTTTAGTACAACAGGGCGCTCGTCTCCTGTTGACCCCACTTATGGTCCGCGAGTCCATCGGACTTGGAAGGGAGGACTGACTAGCAGATCCACCGACCTTTTCCCCACTACGCCACCGAGGGGGACGCGATTTGCTGCTGAAGTGGGCGCAGCACGAGCTATGTAGTGCATCAGGTCGCTCGAGTCCTGACGACCTCACAAATGGCCCGCGGGTCCGGTCTGGACCTAGCCGGGAGGAGTGCAAGCAAACCACCGACCTTTCCCCTATCCGCCACCCGGGGACGCGCCCTGTTGCTGTTGTGGGCACAGCTGGGGCCCGATAAACGGACCCCCATTCCACACCTGGCACAAACATTAACAATTCCTTCCACGTATACAAATCTATAATTCTCGTTTCGTCCGCTGTCAGGTAGGTGCCACTACCATCGCCAACGGCCGGCTTCGTTTAGAAGTATCTATATTTGAGAATTTTACACCACCACTTTTATAAGCAGTAAACGATGTTATTTAACATTTTCCGATACTGTTATTTTAACACAGTTCCAATAATGGATCATATTATAATATTATAATGATATTGGAATGGTGTAGTGGGCTGCACACTAGTCTGGAGAACTAGAGGTCCACGGTTCGATTCCTGGTTCACACATTAACTTTTTTTTTCACAATATCATTATAATATTATAATATGATCCATTATTAGAAGTGTGTTAAAATAACAGTATTGGAAAATGTTAAATTTTAATTTGTTGAGGACGAGTGTCATCACAGGTACAATGTTCATTGTTTTTAAATATTTAACAACTACTTCAACGGTGGTTAATATGTGTTTTAAGTACAGTTCCTTCCTGTATAACAGGCTTAACTACACACGCGCACACATCCACATGATTTCAGACTCTCTACAGTTGGAAGGGCTTTCTCCACTGAGTGCCGAATAGCTATGTAATCTAATATATAAAAATTAATGTTTGTTTGTTTGTTCGTACTTTATGCGCGGCCATACAGTTGATCCGACTGTGATGGAGTTTTTTGAAAATTGTTCAGGAGATTCCCGGGATGAACATGGGCTATAAGAGAGTTGTGATGCTCAACTCCTAACCCCTTAAAAATCACCCTTTGTAGTGAAAAACGTGAAAAACAATCCTTTTTTGACGCTTAATTGGCTTACGCTGCCTATATCTTACAAGTGCACAAAATTAATTTACACAGAAATGAATATCTCAAAAACCTCTACAAAAAAGTCGGCGACATCATATGTATCTTTTACGGATAACTCACAATAACCATTTTTGTCTTTCATTGATGCCAAGAAGATCGGAATAAGTAGATTCCCGGGCAAGCGTGCACTGCCGATTGTGATGGGGCTTTTTGCAAACTGTTCAGGATTTTCCCGGGAAGTTTATATGCTATAGGAGAGTTTTTAATGCCCAAGCCCTTCACCCTTAAAAATCACCCTTTGTAGTGGAAAAGTAAAATAAAATTGGTTTTTTGTATGCTTAAATGGCTTACGCTGCCTAAACCATAACAAATACACCAAATTAATGTACTCAGAATTGAATATCTCAAAAAACTTAAAAAAAAAGAAAAGCCGGCGACAGCATATGTTTATCTTTTATGGATTACTCACAATAACCATTTTTGTCTTTCAATGATGCCAAGAAGATCGGGATAAGCTCGGGTCCAAGCTCTGTGTGTTTACGGGGGGTAGTGTGGGGCGTGGAGGAGGTACACTTCTCTGCTTTGCATATTACTAACAGCTGAGACAACAAATTCCTTTCAGATACACGAAGCTGGATCCCGAGCTATAGATTCCCGGGCAAGCAGAGCAGCAGCACGGATAAATCGAAATAACGAATTTTGTCTTTCAGCTCATTTATGTCAAATACATAGGGATACGTAGATTCCCGGGCAATGCCGGGTAATCAGCACGGGGTATCTAAAAAAATAACGATATAAATTTAGTATTATTTTTTCCTTTTAGTCATTCAATTAAACGTAAAACACGTTATCATTTATTTAGGCGTAGCAGCGCACGCCGGGTATTAGCTAGTATTCTATAAAAACTGCTCAGGAGATTCGTCAGAATGAAACGAAAGAATAGCGAGACATGTGTTTTTGACGTTTTATGAAAAAAATATTATAAACCTGGAGGTATGTATTATGTCTCTATATCAACATATGGAGACGTACTCGTAACGGCCTACACTTGCAGTTACAATGTTTAATCAAGCTTGTTTTGTGACGAGAAACCAATGATAACCACGCTTCAACGAAAAAGCTACATTCACGCTGTCTCTCTCATTCGTTACGTCATTCTAAATCCTTTTCCCCAAGCCTGCCTCTACTTGGGATAGAGGAAGAGGTAAAAAAATAGAGAAACCCTTCATGGTGGTCGAGTGGACATGGAATGGAGGATTTTAGAAAATTATTACTCTGCAGACCATTCACTGACGGCCGGTTCGTTTCAGACTTAACTAATCCTTCATTTGCTCGGATGTTGAACCATATTGCTTTCCAAGGAGGGTGCAAGGAGTGTACGCATTCTATGATAATGAAAACCTCTCATTTAATATTATGCTATTTCTATCCATATTATAAATAATAATTCATTCATTTAAGCTTGCTATAAGATCTTCCCTTCCACTCAACCAGCAAATAATATTAAATATTTATATAAGATCATAACGTTGTAAGTCCACCGCTGTGGTCTCGAGGTGCCTTGTCATTCAGTGGGCCCGAGTTCGATCCCCGCTCGGGACAGTTTTTCTGGGCGAGGTTTATATAGGGGTTTTTCCTCACCTGTAAGACAAATGTCAAGAAAACTTCAAGGCCCAAACGGTCACCGAAATCATATGGCCATCATCATCATCCTCATCATCATAATCATCCTTCACCGGCGTGGAAAGCAACGGGAAGCTACCACACCTAGAACTCCCTAGTAAAGCTGCAAAGCATAGCATGAAAATGCTATGATTGCAGTGAAAGACCTGCCTAGGGCAGAATTACTATGGATGGATAATGTTGTAACACGACGCTGACTAACTAACTCACTGGCTTTATCGAACCCGTAGGTTCATGGCCACGCGGACAGAAGCTCTCCACACGTCTCTGTCCTGAGCTAATGTTTTCCAATCATCTCCTGTATAATCCACTTCACTCAAATCACAGTTAATGTTAATCTCCCACCTCATTCTTGTTCTGCCAACTTGGCGTTTTCCTCTGGTTTCCCTACAAGAAGCTTTCATGCACCTCTTTCATTCCCCATTAGAGCGACATGCCCTGCCCATCTCAGTCTATGAGACTTAACTGTTCTTATTATATCTGGCTTCCTATAAAGACCATGTAGCTCCTTAGAGCTTTAATCTCAAATATTCGTAATCTTCTTTCCTGTAAAACGACGCTACATCAGCAATATATATATATATATATATATATATATATATATTAATCACGTGAATTAATTGTATGATATAACAAATATTTAATTAGATAATGCTATGAGATAAATATATCTTATAACATATCAATGAAATCACAAAAATGCAAAGATTATGAAAATAAAATTAATAATTTACTTCAATTAATTATTCAATTAGTATTGAGAATATATTATTTTCATTAATAATTTTATAAAGGTGACATATGTGGTAAAAAAATATATTTTGATAACGGACTAGAGATATCCATGAAGTTAAAATGTAAAAATAATAATACAACAGTACTGCGCTCTCGTTAAAAAGCCAGTCTGATTACTCAATTAAAAACACCTGTTTTCCCAATAAAATCATGTATTAATAATGAAAACTTCTCTGAGGTGACACGTGACGAATCTAAAGGAATCGACTGTCTAGTTATGTCTCATAATTATCAGACACCAATTATAACTGAGTCCTCTATGTAAATAATTAATGTCTCCATTTTCTGGAATTCCAAGAAACGATCTTTGGAGCATTCCATATGAAATTCGTAAAAATGTATCAACATTGAACTCACATCTTTAAAAGTTTCCAATTTTTTTATAGTGAAACTTTATGATATACTGAATATCGGAACCGAATTTCAGGTCTTCGTTTGATATAATTGAGGAGTAACAGAGCTGTCAATTTATCGCATTTTTTTTAAAAAAATAGTTTTTAAAATAAATTTCTCAAAGTGTAATTACTCCTTCAACTTGAAAAGATAGTCACGTTGTAAATAATTTATACTCTGTCGCTTGAAAATTAGTATGTCGACATTTACGCTTTTCTGATGGGCATAAATGCTATTAATATGCAATTGACCTTCCCAACAACAATTTTTATAAAAAATGCCAGATTATTACCTGATGATCAGTTAATTTTTTTAATTGGTATTAAAATGGTCAGATGAAAAGAAACTACCAAAAATAATTATTTTTCCTAAAATCTCCTATGAGCAGACTTCCCGCAATACCTTTCGCGTGAGTAAAGATCGCTCGTTCTTCTTTTCTTGTAAGCCCATGTTTCCCTTAACAGAGATTTAGGCGCTCTCCTCCTACAGGGAAGAATTTGAACCATGCTAATTTAGTTACATTTGTTTTCGTATAGATATCATTTGAATGGTCCGTGGTCAGCGTTCCGCCTCATACTGACACCTAGGAAACCAAAGTAGTACTAGGACGGAAAAATTCGGTAAATTTTGTTTACAGGCCTTATCATTCAGGCTTAAGGATCTTTTACGAGCCTGAAAATCTTCAGACTCGGGACCCACGGCTTAAAGTCCCTCCCGGAGGACTTGCTCATTGGATTTTTTCCATCCTGAAAAAAATCGTACTTTATTAAATACATGTGAATGATACAAACGTGTAGGAATATTATATATATATATATATATATATATATATATATATATATATATATATATATAAATAAGTACTAAAGTAACGTCATGTTACGTGTACAATTATATGTAAATATTTATACAAATTAAACTATAATTATCAAAATCAAATCCATATTATTACTGAAGCAAAAAAAAAAAAAAAAAATCTACCGGTTAATCTACTGAAGGACAATTTACAAAAGAAATAGTTTTAAATTTATTTTAAATTAAGCTAATGTCCAACAGTCCCTGATTTTTTGTGGACAGGAGTTCCAGAGTCTAGCAACAGATAGGCCAACAGTTTAGGCATTAGAATAATGGGAGGTTCTGTGTTGTGGCATGTGAAGTAAGAGGTTCTGGTGCGATTGTGTACTCAAATTGTGATTGGAGGATAGGAGATGGAGGATAAGTAGCTTGATGAATAGGTATAAGTTATACAATTTTTAATAGCAGAATATGAGAATGCATTTTTTTACGACCATGGAGATGAATCAGCATAGCCCGCGGAAATATGAAGCAATATGGTCATATTTACGTGAATTGATAATATATCTGATATACATATTATGAATTCATCGCGATTTTTGTGCTAAGTCCATCGTTATTGTCTGTCAGTAAGAAGTCGCAATAATCAAAATGCGGCATCACGAGAGTTTTCACTAGAATTATTTTCACATCAGTTGGAAGAAAATATGAAACTATTTAAAGAGTGAATTATTGAAAACACCTTTATTGAAAATGTTACGCTATTTTTTTTATCTAAGTCTACTAAGAATAAGGAGCAGATAAACAGTTGGTCTTGAAATTACTTTTTAGATTTTCAATCTTGTATTCATCAATATTTATCCATTTGTTTTAGAAAATTATCATAAGTAATGCCACGAGTGATTTCCAAATTATCGATAAATTCACGACTCACGAAGTGAGTGGTGAATTTATCTAGAGAATTTGGAAATCAAGAGTGGCATTTGTTAGGACTATTTAACGAAGAAAATTAGGCTGTTTACTCACAAATCATTATTTAACTATAGTTATTTTAAAATATTTATATATTTAATGTAAACGGCGATGTTTGAAAACAAATGAGAAGCGATAGGTACGCTTCATCTGCTTCTTTTGTTTATCACTGCAACCAGATCATACTATTTATTGCCAAAGGAACGCAATATTGTAAGAATGCTCTCTAGTGGAGAAAAAATGAAACATCAAACTGTATATTAATTCATTTCTGATGTCGTATGATGTAAATATGACAATTATATTTTTCTGGATTGTTACCTGGGAAAAAATACATTTAAGAAAGTGCAAACAGTGGTTTATTTTTTTGGTGGTGTAATCAATTGCTACAAATGTTTTTATATTAACTCCCGCATGCGGCATGTGTTGACATTCTTGCACTATATATACAATCTGGTAGCCGTATTTCTCACGGGCTCAGTCACTGCAAAATAATGACCAGACCTGTTCAGAATATTAAAAAGGAGGAGCTTTCTTTAATATGGTAATTATAACACTGATAAATATTTCGTGAAGCGCGAGTCTGATTGGTTGTAAAACAGAAATCATTGAAACGTGATTGGCCATTGAGTCCCATTTGGGGCATGAGTTAAATGGTCTATTTAATTCAGGAATCAACAACCTTTTAATCATAAATATATTTTTGCAACGTCGTTTATTCTATGGAAAAGGTAATTAAGATTTTCATATGCGAGTTAATGAGAGATATTTTCATTTAGTGTCTGTATGTATTATCATAAGTTATTTCCAATTTATCTAGAAGATTTGGAAATCAAGAGTGGCATTTGTTAGGACTATTTAACGAATAAAATTAAGCTTTTTACTCACAACTCATTATTCAAAATAGTTATTTTAAAATATTTATATATTTAATGTAAACGGCGATGTTTGAAAACAAATGAGAAATGATTGGTTATGCTTCTTTTGTTCATCCACTGCAACTAGATCATATTATATATTGCCAAATACGATCGCAATATTGTAAGAATGCACCCTAGTGGAGAAAAAATTAAACACACAAAATTGTATATTAAAAAAAACATGATAGGTTATTAAATTATTTTTTAGGAAACAACTCCGGAAAATCATTATTTAAAATACAATTATTGAACACACAATTATCAAAAGCGTAGTTCAAAGGAATCTGTTCATTATTTGCTATAGGCCTATTCAACGTATTCGTTCGAGAGTCAGTCACTGCAAAAAATGCTCTGACCTGTTCAAAATATTAAAAGGAGGAGTTTTCTTTAATATGATAAACAGAAGTAGATAAATATCGAGGTGAAACACGACTCTGATTGGTTGTAAAACAAAATTCATTGAAACGTGATTGCTCAATGCCTCCCATTTGGGGCATGAGTTAAACAGTCCTTGTAGTTAATGTTGACAGCTGGTCACAACATTATCATTCTGTATAGAACACTCCATTAACGCAGTTTAACCTCTGGCCTTATAGGTACTTTTACGTGCCACACCCTACCCACGCCTTACAATGATACGACCTGTCGGGAGAGGGATTTTAAACTGTGGATCACACACATACTTTTTTGGCCACACAAGGACATGGAGGACCTCCCCAATCCTCAGCTCAATGTCAGAACATTATAGTCCACAGACGAGAAGAAGGATAGCAAGGGACGAAGAGGGACACGGGGAATTGCAAGCAATACAATGGCTTAGTACCTGAGAATTAAGAACAGTCCATGATGTCACTCACATCTGTAGATTATTTCAGGCGTATTTAATTTTATGTTATATATTTTGCGTTTTACGATAATTAAATGTGATCTTCTTATTCAGTTTAGTTACTTTATATCTTAATGTTTTGTAGTTCTTTGTGAGGTAAGAGTGATGATTAAAATTTTGAAGTGTGTCTGTCAGACTCGGAACTAACACGCCCGCTCAGCGTCTAAATGAAGGTAAGTTATAGTACAATCCTTCATGATATAATGTGCTGAGTGTGAAATACCTACTGCTTTCATACACTTCGTCTATAGACTGTAGATAGGTAGAGTATACGGGTTCTGTATTCTGGGATGTGCAATAGGAGGTTCAAGTGTGATGGTGTACCCAAATTGTTGTGATTGGAGGATAGGAGATGGAAGCCAGATGATAAGTAGTTTGGTGTAGGGTGGTATATGTATACATTTTTAATGGCAAAATAAGAGAATGCATTTTTCTATGAGTATGGAGATGGAGTCAGCATAATACGCGGAAGTATGAAGATGTATAGACATATTTATGAAATTGATATTAAATATGATAATGCTTATGATGGCCAGATGATGTTCGGAGACCGTTTGGGCATTACATTTTCCAGGATTTTGTCTTAAAGGTAAGGAAAACCTCTAAAAAACCTCACCCAGGAAATTTGTCCCGACCGGGGATCGAGCCCGGACAAGCTGCTTACCAGACAATAACTCTACTTCCAGACCACAACAGTGGACTAAATAGAACTTTAAAGTTAAACATTAGCATTCCTTGAAGGCAGGGCATATAGTTTGAAATAATTACAATATATACCTAGAGCTATACACCGTGATAACCTTTCAAATTTACAAAAACGAAATTACTTGTATCACGAAAATACCTGCCTTTACCCTATATTTGGGGATTGCACAAGACATCATTTCCCAACCTGTGGTTCGTAAAATATTTCAAGGGGTTCGCCAAAACTTTTCCATAATGGCGGGTTTCGAGGTTAGGTCTATTATTATTTTTTTAATGCCTCAGTTTTGCAGTTTTGCCCTTTGGACATTTCTGGCGTTCTCTCCTGGCAATGGCGTAATTGTAACCCACATCTGAAGCTGGGGCGCCTGGAAGGCGGGGTTACGTTGCTCCGATGATATGATTGGTGATGATAATGGTGCGCCGGGAGAGTCTTTAATCCTAAGCTTAATATAAGATGAATACGAATGATGATGATTGCATGGCCATATGATGTTCTGGGACCGCTTGGGCCTTAAAGTTTCCTGAAATTTGTCTTACAGGCGAGGATAAACCCCGATAAAATATCATCCAGGAAATTGTCCGACCGGGGATAGAACCCGGGCTCGCTGCTTAACAAGGCAGCACGCTACCTCGAGACCACAGCGGTGGACGGTTAGGTCTATTATGGTTTCCTTCATTTTTGCGTCATTGTCATAAGTAACTAACTTACTGGCACTATCGAACCCGTAGGTTCATGGCCGCGCACATAAGCTCTCAATAATAATAATAATAATAATAATAATAATAATAATAATAATAATAATAATAATAATAATAATAATAATAATAATAATAATAATAATAATAATAATGATAATAATAATAATAATAATAATAATAATAATAATAATGCCCCTCAGGGGTCCCCACCTAGGGGATATGTGGATGGCGACCACAAGGTGCCCAAGCTAAGCAAAACATTGCTCCCACTTACTTGTGTTTTGCTCCTTACTTTTATCTTTAACCGATCTGGTATTTCTTCCTTTCTTCCACTTACTTATACCAGACTCGTTTAACTTTACTATCTAACCTCTCTTGGTTAACTCTTGTTTTTTTCGACCCCGACGCTATTAGGGCATCCGAGGGCTAGGGAGTCTTTCCTTACTTCCATTTCTTCTTTCCTATATTTTCTTTTCTTCTCCAGAAAAGCCTGACCAGAGGCTATAAGAAGGCAGTCCCATCAATGGTCTTGTCTTCCTTTGGCCAGCAACCAATCGAAGGGACTATTATTATGCTTTCAAGTCTTATACGAGAATTTCCCGGAAGGACGCTGGAGGGAAAATTTTCTATAGGATCGTAACAGGCCTTGGCCTAATACTTGGAATGAAGAAGAAGAAGAAGAAGAAGAAGATAATGATAATAATAATAATAATGATGATGATAATAATAATTATTATTATTATCATTATTATTTTAAAATTAAATTAACCCTATAATGCCCATTGTTACGCAATTGTAACATCGGGAATTTATCACATTATTTCCATAATAAATTAATATTTACCGCGAATGCCAGATTTGGAGTTATGTAACAACGTTAGGAATGCATTTGATTTCGCTACAACTAGACCTACACGTTGTGTAACTTTTAAGCCGTAACTAGTGTAACTGTATGTTTTAACCGTTATGGGTCAAGTTAATTTAAAGTTATTAAACATTTTGCCTGAAATTAAATTTTATGCATGTCTACTGTATGTATATTTAAAAGTCAGTGGTTCACCCAACTCAGATCGTTGTGGAAGAGGTTCGGGAGTCGAAAAAAGGTTGGGAACCGCTGGCATAAGCTTTGAATTAAATCTATAATAATCATCGGTAACCATCCCGATATTTACCAGTCGAAACAACTTAAAACATATTCAGAGTTACAAAATACAGAGCGGGTGACTATACCAGTCAAAAGGACGCCATTGAGCCTGCAGGCACCTCGTTGCCGATTTCTGCTCCACTTCGTTACATTTACATTACAAATGTATTTATTTTCCGTAAGGGCCTATCTATCCGTTTGTACGTAATCATATTCTATAGTTAAAATGACATAAAACAAACATTGAATATGTTGCCACTCTCTCGTTTGTTTTTCAATTATGCCCTCCACGCAATTGAAATGTACAGAAAATACACACCGGGTAAATAGATGGACATTTAACAAAATTCCATTACAGTAAAACAAATTTCTAACTGAACATAAATAAAAAACAATGTACGTTATGAAATTCAAAACACATACCGACAATCTCTCTCTCTCTCCTCTCTCTCTCTCTCTCCTCTCTCTCTCCTCTCTCTCTCTCTCTCTCTCTCTTACACATAATCACATAATAAGGTTTACAAAAAAGTCCTTTAGATAATGCCTTTCTCTTTCTATATTGATTAAAAATTGTTATGCGAATTATGACACTTGGGTAACAATACTAATATACATTTAAAGTGAATTAACTAGAACCTCTCAAAACATAAATTCTTGATATTTCTTGCTTTGTAAATTAGGCAGTCTACATAACATACCACAAGTGCTTTTTCTTTTCTTTTTGTTGAGGGTGAAGCATGTTCATACTGTCTTCAAGTGGTTGAGTCATTTCGAGATTTCGAGTTTAATTATAATAATAATAATAATACTTACTTACTTACTTACTTACTCACTGGCACTATCGAACCCGTAGGTTCATGGCCGCACGGACATAAGCTCTCCATACATCCCTATCCTGAGCTAATGTTTTCCAATCATTCCCTGTATAATCTACTTCCCTCAAATCATAGTTAATGTTGTTCTCCCACCTCATTCTTGGTCTACCAACTGGGCGTTTTCCTTCTGGCTTTCCTACAAGAAGTTTCCATGCACGTCTTTCATTCCCCATACGTGCAACATGTCCTGCCCATCGCAGTCTATGGGACTTAACTGTTCTTATTATATCTGGCTTCCTATAAAGACCATGTAGTTCATTGTTATGTAGTCTTCTCCATTCACCTGTCTGTTCATCTCTCTTTGGTCCAAAAATTTTCCTAAGAACTTTATTCTCAAATACTCGTAATCTGCTTTTCTCTTCCTCCCTTAAAGTAAGAGTCCAGGTTTCGCATCCATATAATATAACTGGTATAATAATAGTTTTTATATATTTTCAGCTTAACGTTTTTTGAAAGGAGTTGGGACATCAAAAGTCTCTGCAATGCATAATAGCATGCATTTCCAGAATTAAGCCTATGTTTAATTTCTTTGTGCATCTCATTCCTATTTGTGATCATTGTTCCTAGGTATTTGAATTCAGCCAATTCCTCAAAATTTCCCTCATTTGTCATTAGCTGTCCATTTCCATTATATAATGTATTTCTACGTGTGACCATATATTTAGTTTTACTGATATTTACTTCTAGTCCTAATTTCTTAGTGTTACTCAATAGTGTGTGCGTGTTGGCCTTTAGTATCTCCTCGCTATCGGCCAGTAGTACTACATCATCAGCATAAACTAACAGCTTATTAATACCATTCAGTTGTAAGCCTTCCTCATTCTCTAAAGATTTAATGGCATGCTCTAGTACAAAATTAAATAGTAGAGGAGATAGTGCATCTCCTTGCTTTAACCCATTCTGGATTTCAAAAGTGTCTGAAAACTGTTTGCCTACACGCACCCTACTCGTTGAGTAATAATAATAATAATAATAATAATAATAATAATAATAATAATAATAAGAATAAGAATAATAATAATAATAATAATAATAATAATAATAATAATAATAATAATAATAATAATAATAATAATAATAATAATAATAATAATAATAATAATAATAATAATAATAACAACAATAATAATAATAATAATAATAATAATAATAATAATAATGATAATAATAATAAGTGTAATCAATCAATCATATCAGGAAGAGGAAAATTGAAGATTGATTGCCTAGCATATGCTGATGATCTAGCAATCTTAACCCGTGACGTTGTAACAGCACAAAAACAGATTGAATTATTAAATGACATTGCAGAGAAAGTTGGTCTGCATTTTTCTTTTGAAAAAACGGAATATATTTCATGTAATAAACAAGCACCAAAATACCTGGAAACCAAATATGGAAAAATTAAACGAGTTTCACAATTTAAATATCTTGGTGAAATAATTCAGGAAAATGGAATTGAAACTAAAGCTAATAAAAGTAGATGCCAAAAAAATGGAAACAGCATTTCGGCTTACTCACAACGCTTATAATAAAAAATGCATATCTTTACATACAAAATTACGACACTGTAACACTGTAATTAAACCAGAGTGCCTCTATGGAGCAGATACATTAATTTTGAACAGAAAAAAAAAGACATCGAAAATATAGTGAAAAAAGAATGCAAAATTATAAGAAAAGTTTTAGGTCCACAAGTCATAGGTGAAGCATTTAGACTCAGAAGTAAAAAGGAAATAAAAATATATACAGACATTCATAGTGATATTAGAAAACGAAGGTTAAAATTTTATGGCCATATTAAACGAATGAACTCAAGTAGGCTTACAAAACAGATAATGGAATTCTACGAAAACAGAAGTAAAGCTCCAGTGGATACTATGAAGTGGATAGATGAAGTCAAAAAGGACTTAAAATTGGCAGGAATTACTAAAGAAGATATCCCAAACAGAAATATATTTAGAATTAAGGCGAGTAAGTGGCAAGTTGACCAAGAGGACAAACCGAAGACAAAAACTGGAACAATTTGGACAGATGATAGAAAACAAGATCATAGGAAAAGAATGAAATAAATTTGGGCTCAAAGGAAACGCCTCTAAGTACTTTGCATAGTCCTACATGGGCTCATCCGCAAAATTATTATTATAAAAATGTGGCTTTTTCAAGTATCTAGGAACAATAATTAGAATCACAAATAGGAATGAGATGCACAAAGAAATTAAATATAAGCTCAATTCGGGAAATGCATGTTACAGGGACTTTTGTCTTCCCAACTCCTTTGAAAAAATGTTAAACTGAAAATAAATAAAACAATTATTCTCCCGTTATATTATATGGATGTGAAACATGGACTCTTACTTTGAGGGATGAAAGGAGATTACAAGTATTTGAGAATAAAGTTCTTAGGAAAATGTTTGGACCAAAGAGAGATAAAAAGACAGGCGAATGGAGAAGACTACACAACTGTGAACTGCATAGTCTTTATAAGATGCCAGATATAATAAGAACAGTTAAGTCTCGTAGACTGCAATGGGCAGTGCAAGTGGCACGAATGGGGAATGAAAGACGTACATAGAAGCTTCTTGTAGGAAAACCTGAGGGAAAACGCCCAGTTGGTAGGCCAAGAATGAGGTTAGAGAATAACACTGACCATTATTTGAAGGAAGTAGATTATACAGGGGATGATTGGAAAACAGTTTCTCAGGATAGGGATGTGTGGAGAGCTTATGTCAGCAAGGTCATGGACCTACGAGTTCGATAATGCCAGCGAATTAGATAATACTAAAACTAATACTACTAATACTACTAATAGTAATAATAATAATAATAATAATAATAATAATAATAATAATAATAATAATAATAATAATAATAATAACTCACTGGACCAAAATTTTTCCTCAAAACTTTACTCTTGACACTCGTATTCCTTTCTCCTCCCTTGAAGTAAGAATCCATGTTTCGCATCCATATAATGTAACTGGGAGATCAACAGTTTTATATATTTTCAGATGAATGTATTTTTGAGAAGTTAGGTCGACAAGAATCCCTGTAATGCGCAATAGCATGCATTTATAGAATTGTGCTTATGTTTAGTTTCTTTGGGAATCTTATTCTTTTTTTTACTATTGTTTCAACCCCTTATTTAAAATTTCCCTTATTTGTTATTAACTGTCCATTTCCATTATGTAATGTAGGCCCTATATCTATGTGTGACCGTGCATATATTTTAATCGATGTTCACCTCCAACCCCAATTTCTTAGTGTTACTCAATAGTGTGTGCGTGTTTGCCCTTGGTATCTCCTCGCTATCACCTTCCTAATACTACATCACCTGCAAACTAACTGCTTATCAATACCGTTGAGTTGGACTCCTCCTTCATTCTTTAAGATTTTATGCCATGCTCTTGTACAGGGGTCACCAATTGGCGGACCGCGGTCCGGATCCCGACCCTGGAGCTTTGGTTTCCGGACCGGTTTAATATGGAATTAATACAATTTTTTAAAACCGGTTAAACATCGAATAAAATCAATTTACTAAATTTCATGTTATGATAGTAGGCCTATTATTGTTGGCTCGGTTGGCAGTACTGCTTATAGTCAGGGATTTGACTGAAGATGAACGTGATCTGATTGAAACGTGGTATTGTGAAAAAACATGAAATTTGTGATGTCATCATCATCATCATCATCATCATAGTACATTCACGAATTTAGGCCATTTGTTGACCTGCTTCGGTCTCAAGAGAAACACCATCCAAAAGTCTTTTGAGTGGACGTCCTGGTCTTCTTCTTCCTGCAGGTTGATATCTTAACATTTGTTTGGGTATCCTGTGATCTTCCATTCGATGGACATGTTGCATCCATCTTGACTTATAATCAGACATTTTGTTTTCTAAAGGTTCCATGTGTAATTCTTCTAAGATGTCTTCATTTTTTTTGTGATCTAGTAGTGTGTATCCTGCAGTCCTCCGAAGGTATCTCATTTCAGCAGATCTAAGTCTCTGTATATCCGTCTGTTTCAACGTCCATACTTCGCTACCATACAAAAGAGTTGGAAGAACTAGTGTTTTATACACTTTTAATCGTGAATGCTTTTGGACTAGCCGTGAGATGTTTAAATATTAGCCTAATCTGACCATATGTTAAATTTATCATAAACTTATTAATTATTATAATTAATAACTGTCTACTACTGTGCTGTATCCTTCTTTTATTATTTACCACGTGTTTTGTTTAATTTGTGCAATTCATACCCATAACATAATTTAAATAATTTCGTTATATCAATTACTTAATAAAAGCTTCGTATGTTTAATGAACTGTGGTTCCGGATCTCGACTGAATTTACTACTTTGAAAATGGACCACCATGAAATCTAATTGGTGACTCCTGCTCTAGTACAACATTGGATGGTAGAGGACATAGTGCATCTTCTTGCATCCATTGCTAATTTCAAAAGTATCTTGTTTTAAAGCTCGGAAAACGTTTACACAGCACAGTGTTTGAAAAATGTTAGCCTACACGCACTCTACTCTTTGTGCCACTTAACCCATTCACTTCAGATTTAAACGCTCAATGCATTTCCCCACAAACCAGATTTAATAATAATAGGTATTATTGCAGCCAATGGCCATGTATCACAGTTTGAGAGGATAAAAGATAAATAATTGACATGCCTAAAAAATAAGAAACATATAAACCCACGAAACCGTGTTGACTTCCTTGAGGAAGTCCGATGTTTCAGGATCCCCTTTCGAGGGTTACACTGTAATGGAGCATATCACAGTTTGAGAGGATAAAAGATAAATAATTGACATGCCTAAAAAAAAAACAGGTTTAAGATACCGTAAATTATATTGTCTATTTTCAGACATTCAAAACAAACATAATATAACGGTACTTGAGATCACTAAGGGTGAAGGCCAAAACACAATCCTCTAATATTCATAAATGTTAACAAAATATTACCCTACCAAGGGATGTACAAAATAATAAAAATATATAAGAGCATAGCTAAGCGAGTGTACCTCGTCTTCATAGTTGAAGGCCATTTAACTGCCGGCGAGTCTACCTCGTCTTTTGAGGCGAATGTGTTAAGACACATTAGAATAAGTCTAATTAAGAATAAGTCTGATAACCCGGCTATCAAATACCGATTGTCTAGAAAAAGTGGGAGCCTTAACCTCCTACTACCCCAAGGGCTTCCCGAGGCCTGTAGTGGGATTACTACTACTTACTTAATTTCATTGTTAAACATATTGAATACGTTTTCAAAGATACATATGTATGGAGTGTAGTCTACTTTATTTTTAAACGATGGTGCTACGGAGGATATTTTTTAGTGATAATGAAAGACCCAGCATATTGATTGCAGATGTATACACAAGGTTTTGCAGCATCAAATCTCCTGCCTACAGCTCTCTTTTCTGCTCACTTCTATCGATATTGGTTACCGGCTCTCTCATCAAGGAATGGACTGCTGCAGTTCCAAGCACTTTTCAAATCCGTCCTCTCTTATTTTAAGCGCAATAATTGAACGGTTTCATATTTCTGTCTCTATCAGTTTTTACGTTAATAGTGCGGCTCCGTGGCGCAAGCGGTTAGACGCTCGTCTCTCACCGCTGGAGTCCCAAGATCGAGTCTCGGTCACTCCATGTGGATTTCGTGGTGGACGAAACGGAGCTTGGGCAGGTTTTTCTCGGGATTTATCCTGTTTTCCCCTGCCACAAATTTCATTCCACATTTCTCCATACTCATCTCATCCATTTCGTTTCATTTCGTTCATCTGCCCCTGTAACGGTGCGCCAGGAGTGGTCGGCCGGCACTCTTGTAGTTCACAGACTTCTATAAATATAGGGGTTCAACTCATCTCATCCCTCGACCCGACCCTGAGTTGGACACGAGTTGAGGATATTTATTTTTATTTAGTAAAATTATAAACCAAATAATTCAAATTTGTTACTTTTATAAAACATTAGAAATTCCTGCATTACTTTATGGGAGAGAAACTTGGATAATGATCAAACAATTATTACAAAGTAGAATACAAAACAAAGAAATGAATTTCTTAGAAGAACAAATGGCTGCACAAGATTGGATCGGATAAAGAATGAATATATAAGAATATATATATATATATATATATATATATATATATATATATATATACACACAAGAAAATTCGCAAGCTCTTCTTTCATTCACCATTCGTACCCCATGCCCAGCCCATTACAGTCTCTCTCTCTATAATCTATCTATAATGGCATAGCCCACTATTGAGTCATAGCCTCTCCTTTGTTAGGAGTTACTAGACGAAATTCATTTAGTTACCTCTTTTTCCACAGGTGTCGTAAGTGGCCTGCGGTCAACACACCGACCCAATGAGACATCTAGCAGGCAACGAAGGTATTACTAGGATGTTTGAGATCGGTAAATTTTGCATAGAGACCTTTTTTATTCAGGCTTAAGAATCTTTCACGAGCCTGAAAATCTTCAGACTCGGGACGCTCGACTTAAAGTTCCTCCCAGAAAATTTGCTCATTGGATTTTTCCGTACTAAAAAAAAATCGACCGTGGCCGGGTTTGGACCCGCGATCCTTGAAACCAGAGACAAGGAGCATAATCATTAGTCCACCGCGGCCGAATCATCGCAGTCTACGAGACGTAATTGTTCTTATATATCTCTGATTTTCCATAAATATATGCAGCTCATTTGTGTAGTCTTCCCCATTCGCCTGTCTATTCATCTCTCTTTGATCCTAAAATGTTCCAAGAACTTCATTCTCAAGTAATGTGTAGTCATAATTAAGAACTAAGAAACTAGTACATTTATAGAACTATCCATCCATAGTAATTCTGCCCGAAGGCAGGTCCTTCACTTCACTTTCATGCTATGCTTGCAGCTTTACTAGGGAATTGTAGGTGTGGTAGCTTCCCGTTGCTTTCCACACCGGTGAAGGATGTTGATGTTAATGACAAGGATGATAATGGCCATATGATTTCGGGGACCGTTTGGGCCTTAAAGTTTTCCTGACATTTGTCTTACAGGTGAGGAAAAACTCGAATAAAAACCTCACCCAGAAAAACTGCCCCTAACTGGGATCGAACCCGGGCCCGCTGCGTGACAAGGCAGCACGCTACCTCGAGACCACAGCGGTGGAGCTATAGAACTATAGAAGCTCAATTAATAACACTTAATAGCTAATCCTTAGTTCTCCTACACAAATTGTAAAAGTAAAAAAAAAAAACTAAATGACAGAACAAGCGAGATCAAAATCCAAAATTTAATACATTCAATTCTGTCGAAACTTTCACGAGATGGCAGAAGTGCACTTGTCAATGGAATGAAGTACAACAGTTTTACAATATGAGTTTTTAATTTAAATGGTACGCTAAATATTCTGAATATTCTATTTATCTGATCACAAAAAAAAAAAAAAAAAAAAAAACACCAAAGACATAAGCTATTTTCAGCTGTAACTGAAATTCCTGGCACATAATTTCATACATATTTTCCATTAAACGTGGAATCCTTTATGCAGAAACCATTTGACGAATTAACGTAAATTATAACGAGATACAAACTTCAAAGGCAATCATGATATTCTAATAAAACCGGTACAAACAGGTCAAAAATATCGGATTTAATTTTAAATTGATTAAGTTAATGGCTTATAATGTTTTAAATTTAAAGTATGAATTAATTAAAATTGAAATTGGAAAATTATAATGGATGCAATGAACACGCACCATATTAATAAGTGATAACCAATCGTATTCATTTTATGTGTCTTCAATCATGCTGCTGATTGAAATTACTGGATCACGAATAAACGATTGGCATTTGATAGAAGATATTGAATGATGCAACAATTATTCAATTTATAGTTTATACTATAAAGGTATTGGATATTACGGAAATCGCCTCCAGTATAAACTACAATTATATTAGTCCATCCATAGTAATTCTGCCCGAAGGCAGGTCCTTCACTGCAATCATAGCATTTTCATGCTATGCTTGCAGCTTTACTAGGGAATTGTAGGTGTGGTAGCTTCCCGTTGCTTTCCACACCGGTGAAGGATGATGATGATGATGATAATGATAAGGATGATGATGATGGCCATGTGATTTCGGGGACCGTTTGGGCCTTAAAGTTTTCCTGACATTTGTCTTACAGGTGAGGAAAAACCCCGATAAAAATCTCACCCAGAAAAACTGCCCCGACCGGGGATCGAACCTGGGCCCGCTGCGTGAAAAGGCAGCATGCTACCTCGAGACCACAGCGGTGGACATTATATTAGTAGTGATGGAAAATTATTGAGATTTTTTTTTTCCAAAATAAAATAAATATATTTTCAATGACAATGCGCACGAACCTGTTTGATCGTTCGTGCATATTCTTGTTCCACGATAAAAATAAATAAAAAAAAACATACGAATACACATAGAGGAACTTCGGGTAATTTGGACCCCTGTTTTGAATTTGTTTTTATTTTTTAATTAGGGGATTTAAATTTTGTTTAATCACAGTGTTGTAATATCAAATAGTTATCATTAGTGTTGTAACTATGAAATGGTTCTGTTATTTTATTCAAATATGGAAACATCTTCATAATTTATAAACTTTTTTACATTACAAGAAAGGTCCACTTTAACTTCCATATTCGGATAAGTGGACCCCAGATTCCACCTTAGCTTTTAGTCTATTTTTAAGTTTATTTATACAGACAGGCACAGATTAATCTGAAAATATTTATGACTGATCATAATTAAAAAGCGTTGATTTTTATTTAATGTTTTGAAATTTTTTTGTTGATTATAACATTCAACTGCAGAAAGCGACGGTCTTTGGGTTTAGTAAAATTACAAGGGTATTAATTATATAAATTTAATTAAGTGAATGGTTTTTACAGATAGATTCCTCATTGATAAAATATATGTATTCGTGTAAAGTAACTGAATTTCTTTGTTATATTCAATTATTTTATACAGCTACCATGTCACATAATATCTAACCAAACCTGCCAGTATATTAAAACAGAATCTACATAATATAATATACTTAGGAGTTTTTTCAACATTAGTAATTTTCAATAGCAGAAATTAAGAATTGATTTTTAGCTTGAAAAACTTTTAAAGTGGTAATTTTCATAAATATCAGCAATAAACACTTCTTCATACCCATTTTTTCTCTCGTTTATACGTTTTTCCTTTTTGTTTTACCTTTTTTCCTTTTGTTTTACCTGTTTTAACTTTCTTTTGTCCTCACATAGACACAAGGACAGGACACACACACACCCAGACCCAGGGTGCAGATTTAAAATCCCCTACCCCGCCAGGAATCGAACCCGGGTCGCCGGAGTGGAAGGTAGGAACTCTACCGACTACGCCACGGCGACGAACAGCCTTGAACCCGTCAAAGTTGATGAGGGGAAGAAGTTAAAATATTTTCTGCCCGAGGGCAGCACCAATTAAAGAAAATATTAACAGGGTCCACTCAAATAGAAGGGTCCATATTATCCGAACTTCGCTATATATAAAATACTATAGTACTTACATATATACACTCATACATAAACATTATCCGATTGAGGGTCTTTCCACTTTTCAGCGGTTGCCCTTTTACCAGCCGGCTGCTGGCCCTTCACATCCACATGTGTCAATCACAGAGGTAGATGATCAACAGCCAGTGTAGGGGTGACATGTGGTTAGCATGTCGAGTCCCCCAGCCGTTATAGTTGGTTCCTCAACCTGGAGCCGCTACTTATTGTAGCTACCCAATTGCCTCACGATGCTGGGTGGGCACCGGTCCCATACTGGCCGAAATACCATGAGAAAATTTCTTCCCTCATGGAGACTCGAACCAGCGCAAGTCCCGTAGCTCTGCGCCAAGGTTTCCTACCTTAACCACTCGGCTACGGCGCGGGACACATAAACATTATAAAACATTAAAGAAAAAGTCGACTTCTGCAGCATATATACAATGACACACAATCTACACTCATACATCAAAATAATATGTGTAGATATCATCATCCATGCAAGTATTAGGCCATGAGACCTGTTATGGCGGGATTACGATTAACTTCGTTGACGTTGCGTTGATTTGCGTTTGAGATCGTTCATGTTTATCAAATACACCTTCCACGTATCACATTATGGAGGGTACGGCGCATGATGGCGTGCGTTTTACATTGGCAAGACAAGATCAAGCTACAGCAAACGCAAACGTAACTTTTTATTGTTGAAACCACGTGGCATCGACGGTTTCTGCATTTCATTTGTCTCTAGCTGATTGTTGTTAACCTTATTGGAGTCAATAAATTACATTATCTTGATATTTTAATAATTATATCAAGATGAGAGACGATGCGCTTTATTGAGTATGTGCAATCGCACGAATTTATATACAACAAAAATAAGAGAGAGAGAAAAAAAGAAAGATATTTGGAAAGAAATAGGAAACAATATAAGTACTGTAATAACTACCATATTTAGTCGTAACATAAATATCATTGAACGTAGATCATAACATACCTACTCAAATTGTGTGTTGTAGCTTGCCGTCTCAACGCAACATCGACGAACGTTGATCGTAATCCCGCCATAACGGTCTCATTTAGCGCTTTTTTTTTGACGTCCCAGTGGCTTGGTTTGAGACTTGAAAACAAATGTACATTTTTCGCCAATGACTTGCTGACCCAGAGGGCTTTATTGTGGGGTTCCCAGTAATGTAGCATTTATTCTACATTAAGGTGATTTGGTCCACCGCTGTGGTCTCGAGGTAGTGTGCTGCCTTGTCACGCAGCGGGTCCGGGTTCGATCCCCGGTCGGGACAGTTTTTCTGGATGAGGTTTTTATCGGGGTTTTTCCTCACCTGTAAGACAAATGTCAGGAAAACTTTAAGGCCCAAACGGTCCCCGAAATCATATGGCCATCATCAACATCCTCATCATCATCCTTCACTGGTGTGGAAAGCAACGGGAAGCTATCACACCTACAATTCCCTAGTAAAGCTGCAAAGCATAGCATGAAAATGCTATGATTGCAGTGAAGGACCTGCCTTCAGGCAGTATTACTATGGATGAATGGAAGGTGATGTGGTTATATCCCAGTACTCCGTCCCCAGAGCCTAATTTGTAATAGCAGGTTGCACCACGAGCAGGTTGAGGATGAGATTTGGATAGGAGAGGTGATGAAATGCACATGTATAGATATAAAACATTCTCTCTATTTATACAATAAAAATATCTATAAACTTAATAGGTATATAATAGACATAAAAAGTACCCCGACACACACGCACATACACACACAAACACAATCACATGCATGCACGTTCACACCCCCCCGTCCCATCGCACACAATAAATAGACTATTCAATTAAGGCAATTTAATATTGTAATAATACAATTGAAGATCGAAAACAAATACGATATTGAAGTTCTCATTAACAAAACATTTTCCTTTACTGATCCCCAATTTTACCATTCCTAAATATCCTTACTGTGCCTAAAATTTATTATGTTTTCAATTCGCCCTCGACCCGTCCTAAAAAATCCCAATACGCCGTTCTCCCACGATGCGACCTGAGAAATCTTTCCAGCAGCAACTGTAACCTAAGTTATTCTGTCTCTCAACAAAATAATCTAATATATGGGCAATTTCCCGCTCATTATACGTGTTTATAATACAGTTTTAATTAATTCTGTATATTGTATCGAATATCATTACTTTTAACAACTAAATTTAGGGAACAAATCTAGAATGCACATTTTAAAAAAGTGTTTGTAGAAGTCTTTAATATGTAAAGCGTCCACCGCTGTGTTCTCGAGTTAGTAACGGCCTTGTCACGCAGCGGGTCTCGTCGGGACAAGTTACCTGGGCGAGGATTTTCCTCACCTGTCAGACAAATATCAGGAAGCTTTAAGGCCCAAATGGTCCCCGAACATCATCTGACCATCATTATCATATTCGCATCATTATATTAAGTTTAGGATTAAAGCCTCTCCTGCCGCATCATTACCATCATCATGACCTGTCATACATAATCGGGCAGCGTAACTCCGCCTTCCAGGCGCTCTAACCTCAAAAATGGATTAATAATAATGCTGGGAAATAATACTAGAAATATAGAAATGACAACCTGATGGCAAAAATGTTTAACATATTAAATATATCAGTCGACCTCAATTAAAATGGATTTCTGTTTAATAATAATAATAATAATAATAATAATAATAATAATAATAATAATACTTTATTTATTCTTGCAGAGTTAAGGCCATAAGGCCCTCTCTTCCACTCAACCAGCACAAATACAAATAAATATTTGACAAATATAGATATACACTATACTAATTATAAACAGTTAAAGATACAATAATGTAGCAATGTAAATGTCATGTACAAACAACATTTTATAGGGAATAACAATAATGATACGATAATAATAATAATTATTAATATAATAATAATATAAATATAATACATTGGCACGCCGTAGCGTAGTGGTTAAGGCACTGAGCTACAAGCCGGAGGGTCGAGGGTTCAAGTCCCGTTGGGGTCAGGATTTTTAAACTGACCCAAACCCTCTGGCGGCACTATGGCCCTGGGGTCGACTCAGCCTCTAACTGAAATGAGTACCAGATGCTTGTTCTGGGGGTAAAGGCGGCCGTCACGCAGGGCTGACATAAAGGGCCGATTGTCTAGAAAAAGTGGGAGCCTTAACCTCCTACTACCCCAAGGGCCTCCGGGCCTGTTGTGGGATCACTTTACTTTACTTTATACGAGAAACACCAATTAATATATATACTTACACTGGATAATAATGAAGTCGAGTTTATAGCAAATATAAATTTAGATTTCTTTCGAAAGATGCCAATGTCCGGCAGCCCCTTATTTCTTGTGGTAGGGAATTCCAGTTGCGAGAAGTCTTCGTCAATTGGTTAAAACCATGTATGCCTTTCGGAACATGTTCATCTTTGTCATGCCATTTGGTATTGTAGCATTGGATACATGCATACATACAAACAAAAAGACAAACAAACAATTGGACTGAAGTGCAGGACCATCCTCATATGCTTGCCACCTGGCCAGCCAAGCGAGCACTGAGCCACCTGTGATTCCACTCAGCAGCCAAGAGGTTTGCAGGTGAAACCTGTCACTTCCGGCTGCTTATAGGGTCCTACATGCCCTCTTCAGCCCTTTGATATTAATGCGACGTTTATTGAGCGATAAATTACTGCCAGTCGTAACTAGCCGTAGATCAGGAGACAAACAACCCGTGGTCGGACATTATCAAGCCTTACAACGCTGGTCGCAGTTGGTGGTCTAAATTGATGTTCTAGATTGATTTCCAAGTCGCCAAGAGGAAGACCGCAGTCGCCACGGCCGCCACGGCCGCCGCCAAGCCCCAGAAGGACAAGAGGACGAACTGCTGGCCAAACCAGAAACGGCTCCCTTCAGGTTAAGCTGATCTCTTGCGGAATTTTGAATTTTGGAAATATTTTGGGCAGTCGTAATTTACTAGCGGACTCTAGGGAACCACTCCGACATTTGTCTTAAAGCTAAGGGAAACCACCGAAAACCTTAGCAGCGTCGCTGGAAGTTAGTGAGATAAAATAAAATAATTTGGAAAAAAAAATTAATCATACATTTAATCGTCTAAATGATCATACCATTGACTATATATATAGGTCCACCGCTGTGGTCTCGGGGTAGCGTGCTGCCTTGTCACGCAGCGGGCCCCGGTTCGATCCCCGGTCGGGGCAGTTTTTCTGGGTGAGGTTTTTCCTCACCTGTAAGACAAATGTCAGGAAAACTTTAAGGCCCAAATGGTTCCCGAAATCATATGGCCATCATCCTTATCATCATCATCATCCTTCACCGGTGTGGAAAGCAACGGGAAGCTACCACACCTACAATTCCCTAGTAAAGCTGCAAGCATAGCATGAAAAAAATGCTATGGTTGCAGTAAAGGACCTGCCTTCGGGCAGAATTACTATGGATGGATGGGTTTATATATATATATATAGCCTATATGTAAAGCTGCCATAATAGAAAGTCTGGCATCGGGATGACACGTAGGGTTTCAGTCAGTATCATGTTGTATACAACATCGGAAATACAGGCGAGTAAGAGTGGAAAATACCAAAAAAACAAGATTTAATTTACTGCGTTTTAATTGGGGGGGTCGGGGGTTCCTGAGTTGTATACCGCGTGGGTCGCAGAAATCCTGCAAAAACCAATCCTAACCAATTATTACTCTTCCCCGAATTGCTGACGAAACGGGGCTGCGTTTTTTACAATTATTGTCCAATCGATCAGAATTTAACAGTATGAATAAAACAAAAAAAAAATTTTTGCAAGTCTTTTGCACTCACACATCAGACATTAATTTTATCATAATGAGGACAAGTAACACTAATGGGAAATTAAAGAGGGACAGAGGAACTGTTCATAGCGAAACCAGAGGGAAAGCGGCCAGTAGATAGGCCAAGGAAGAGGCGGAAGTATAATACCGTGTGTATAGAAAAGAATATAACTAACTCACTGGTACTGTTGAACCTGTAGGTTCATGGCCGCGCGGACGTAAGCTCTCCATAAATACCTATCCTGAGATGTTTTCCAATCATTTCCTGTATAATCTACTTTTCTCAAATCATGGTTAATGTTATTCCCCACCTCATTCTTGGTCTACTAACTGGGCGTTTTCCCTCTAGTTTTCCTACAAGCTTCCATTCAAGTCTTTCATTCCCCATACGTGCAACATGTTCTGCCGTTCGCAGTCTACGAGACTTAACTGTTCTTATTATATCTGGCTTCCTGTAAATACCATGTAGTTCATTGTTATGTAGTCTTCTCCATTCACCTGTTTGTTCATCTCTCTTTGGTCCAAAAATGTTCCTAAATACTTTATTCTCAAATAGGCTATTTGTAATCTCCTTTCCTCCCTTAGAGTAAGAGTCCATGTTTCGCACCCATATAATATAACTGGTAGAATAATAGTTATATATATATTTCAGCTTAACGTTTTTTGAAAGGAGTTGGGACATCAAGAGTCTCTGTAATGCATAATAGCACGCATTTCCAGAATGGAGCCTATGTTTAATTTCCTTGTGCATCTCATTCCTGTTTGTGATTATTGTTCCTAGATATTTGAATTCAGCCACTTACTCAAAATTTCCCTCATTTGTCATTAGCTGTCCATTTCCATTATATAATGTATTTCTACATGTGACCATATATTTAGTTTTACTGATATTTTCTTTCAGTCCTAATTTCTTAGTGTTACTCAATAGTGTGTGCGCGTTGTCTTTTAGTATCTCCTCGCTATCGGCCAGTAGTACTACATCATCAGCATAAACTAACAGATTATTAATACCATTAAGTTATAAGCCTTCCTCATTCTCTAAAGATTTGATGGCATGCTCTAGTACAAAATTAAATAGTAGAGAAGATAGTGCATCTCCTTGCTTGAAACCCATTCTGGATTTCAAAAGTATCTGAAAACAGTTTGCCTACACGCACCCTACTCTTTGGGCCATTTTGACACATTCGTATAAGTCTAACTAACTTTTTATGAATCCCGAACTCCAGCAGCATACTATATAACTTCTCCCACTTAATTGAATCGTATACCTTTTTGAAGTCTATGTATAGTTGATGTACAGTACCATTGTATTCCCATTTCTTTTCTAAAATCTGTCTTAGGCTAAAAATCTGCGTCCCTATCGTTTACAATGGTTACAGGCTCTAAAGCCTATTGGTTACACTGACATTGCGCTTGAAATGTTGCAGGAGCAACATTCTCCTCAGACACTCTTGGTCGTCCCACAATGTTCCTTTACACAGACAACCGGTAGTTGCATCGACGGGTGTTGTTGGCATTGGGGGGATCACGATTAAACTACCTACGAAACTTACGTTGGACTGTCACAACTGATTTACAACTCTCAAACTGCAAAACACAAAACGCTTTCTGTTGAGGAGTTGCCATCTTTGTTATTATTGTTGCAATAGAAACAAAACAAAACAAAACAAAGCTATTCGCTCATTCACACAACTAAAACTATTTTCTTTCCTGTTTCATTTCAGTCTACACACAACTTTCTACGCTTCATCTGAGTGATAATATTATTTTTTAATTAAATTTACAGTGGGAGGAAGCACTATGAGGTATTTATATTAATAAATGAGTTGGAGAAAATGTTTTAACATCTCACTTCACAAAGTTGCGTGTCTTCACGATACCGTTTCAAAAGTATAGTATTACTTCCATCTTTGACTGAAGATGGAAATAATACTATACTTTTGAAACCGGTATCGTGAAGGCACGTAACTTTGTGAGGTGAGATGTTAAAAATTTTCTCCAACTCATTTATTAATGATAATATTATTACTTAAAGAGCTACTATATTTTTTTATGTACTCACTGTATTAAACATGATTGAAGGCATGCAATCCTGCCCCTGTAGTCCGGTTGGGGGCCTTGGCGCAGAGCTACGGGACTTGCGCTGGTTCGAGCCTCCATGGGGGAAGAAATTTTCTCATGATATTTTGGCCAGTATGGGACCGGTCAGCATCAAAAGGAATTTGGCAGCTACCGTAAGTAGAAGCTTCAGGTTGAGAAAACCAGCTATAACGGTCGAGGGACCCGGAATGCTGACCACACGTCACTACTATACCGGCACGATGATCGTGATTAATATATGTAGATGTGAGGTCAGCAGCCGGATGATAGGCCAAGGCCTTCTAGGCCTATCTTGCATGGAAGACAGTTTTAGAAGGTAGGTGCTTTATACAGTGAATTGGAAAATATTAACTTGGGAAAGGAATGTATGGAAACAATTAGGTTCTCGCGCCCATGAACCTTCCGGTTCAATAATACTATAGAGTTAATTAACACTGTACTGGATGGACCATTCATAGAACTGAACTCCGAATTCAATACCATTATTTGGTCCTACAGTTCGCACTTACAATAGATGACAAGCATATATGTAACTAGTAAATCCCTCAGTAATTTGCATACAACATCCTTCGAAGCATACATTTCATGGACAATATGACAAGTTCATATTGATCTTGCTTTTGCCACCTGACGAGATCTCTGTGGCTTGAATGACCTATCCTCTTGAATGATTAAGTTTCTGTGCTTCTAATTAAAGTTTTGTAATCCTTCTTTATAAAATAAAATAAGTTAAAATATACCGTCTTAGGTAAGATCCGTCGTCCCCAACTTATAAAATATATATTCTTTATCCCTGTAGGCCTTTCAGAACATCCGTTCCATCTTCAGTAGGTCATTCTTCGCTACAATATCTAATATGATGGTTGATGCTGCTGGTCCTGATGTTGTGTTTAATTCCTCTACTTTTAGTTGTCTTATTGCTGTGTTATGTTTTTTGTCTATTCTTTTGATATCCTGCTACTGGTGTGAGGAATTTCATTTCAGCAGCTTGTATTCTGACAGATTGTTGTGTTGTCACTGTCCATGTTTCGGATCCGTAAGTAATAATAGCCACTGCCATTGTCTTGTATAATTTCATTATAGAGTCTTTCCTCGCTTTATTTTTCAAAGTTCTTTTAGTGTTCCTGCTATATAATTAAACTTATTTAGTTTGTTATTTATATCTGTTTCTGCTGTGTATGATATTTCGCAACCTAGAAAGTTATATCTTACTACTTGTTCTACTGGTTTATTTTCTAATATTATCTTTGTCCGAACTGGATGTGCGCCCTTGAAGGCCATTGTTTTTTATTTTTGTGGGGATATTTTCATGTTGTATTTTTTTTTGATATTTCATTTAGTTTATGTAGCATTCTTTGTAGTTCGTCTTCTGTTTTAGCTATTAAAATCTGGCCATCTGCAAAGGCTACTGTTTTTATTATTATATTTCCTAAGTTAATTCCCCCAGTCGTCATTTGCCTCCATGATCTTATCATGTCGTCGAAATAGTTTTTTAAAGTGTAACAATCAATTTAGTTTTATTTAATAGCCTGATGAAAGGGTTTGTGGGCTGCATCCGGCCTGCGGACTGCTATTTGACTATCACTAAGTTACTTTATTATACTCGAGTTGTTTATACGATACATTACTTATATTAGATGGAATAAAAATAAAACTACGTTTTATTTTTATTAAAATAATATAAATATAAAACGTATTTTTATTTAATTAATAAATGTGGATTTTCATCAAGTAAACACCAACTCACTTGATTATATTAGATGGGTTTAGATGTATTACGTGGAACTGGATGAGTGCCCTTGAAGGCCATTGTTTTTAATTTTTGTGAGGATATTTCCATGTTGTATTTTTTTGATATTTCATTTAGTTTATGTAGTCACACGTAGAAATACATTATATAATGGAAATGGACAGCTAATGACAAATGAGGGAAATTTTGAGGAATTGGCTGAATTCAAATACCTAGGAACAATAATCACAAATAGGAATGAGATGCACAAAGAAATTAAACATAGGCTTAATTCTGGAAATGCATGCTATTATGCATTGCAGAGACTTTTGGTGTCCCAACTCCTTTCAAAAAACGTTAAGCTGAAAATATATAAAACCATTGTTCTACCAGTTATATTATATGGGTGCGAAACATGGACTCTTACTTTAAGGGAGGAAAGGAGATTACGAGTATTTGAGAATAAAGTTCTTAGGAAAATTTTTGGACCAAAGAGAGATGAACAGACAGGTGAATGGAGAAGACTACATAACAATGAACTACATGGTCTTTATAGGAAGCCAGATATAATAAGAACAGTTAAGTCCCGTAGACTGCGATGGGCAGGACATGTTGCACGTATGGGGAATGAAAGACGTGCATGGAAACTTCTTGTAGGAAAGCCAGAAGGAAAACGCCCAGTTGGTAGACCAAGAATGAGGTGGGAGAACAACATTAACTATGATTTGAGGGAAGTAGATTATACAGGGAATGATTGGAAAACATTGGCTCGGGATAGGGATGTATGGAGAGCTTATGTCCGTGCGGCCATGAACCTACGGGTTCGATAGTGCCAGTGAGTAAGTAAGTAAGTAAGTAAGCATTCTTTGTAGTTCATCTTCTGTTTTAGCTATTAAAATCTGGCCATCTGCAAAGGCTACTGTTTTTATTACTATATTTCCCAAGTTAATTCCCCCAGTCTTCATTTGCTTCCATGATCTTATCATGTCGTCGAAATATTTTTTTTAAGTGTAACAATCAATTCAGTTTTATTTAATAGCCTGATGAAACTGGTTGTGGGCTGCATCCGGCCTGCGGACTGCTATTTGACTATCACTAAGTTACTTTATTATACTCGAGTTGTTTATACGATACATTACTTATATTAGATGAGTTTAGATGTATTATATGGAATTCAGTAGTCTACAGTTTCAAACTCACTCAGCATATTGATGATATTTAGTAGTAATTAATTACTTCCACTGGCATTTACATCAGGTAGTAACGCTCCGTATTGACTGCAATTGTATAGAATTCAGAGAGATGAGATTTATTATGAAATAATTAACTACCAAACTAAGTTATAACCACCTATTAACGAAGTTAACCATGCATACCTTTGCTATCACCGTAGGAGAAATGACAATAGTCATGTATCAAAGGGCCCGATTTCGCAGCGTGCACAGACAAATATCTAGACTGTTTTGATGTTTAATATTTACTAGTGTTCGCCAAATGGTCGAATTTCGACAATAATCATAATTGAATCACATATTTTCATACCTCGTATAAGACTTGAAAGCATAATAATAGTCCCTTCGATTGGTTGCTGGCCAAAGGAAGGCAAGACCAGTGATGGGGCTGCCATCTTATAGCCTCTGGTCAGGCTTTTCTGGAGAAGAAAAGAAAGTAAAGGAAAGAAGAAATGCAAGAAAGGAAAGACTCCCTGGCCCTCGGATGCCCTAATAGCGTCGGGGTCGAAAAAACAAGAGTTTAACAAGAGAGATTAGATAGTAAAGTTAAAAGAGTCTAGTATAAGTAAGGACCAAGAGGACGAAGATCTCTGGGCCGTCCTATGAAACGCTTACTTACTTACTCGCTGGCACTATCGAACCCGTAGGTTCATGACCGCGCGGACATAATCTCTCCATACATTCCTATCCTGAGCTAATGTTTTTCAATCATTTCCTGTATAATCTACTTCCCTCAAATCATAGTTAATGTTATTCTCCCACCTCATTCTTGGTCTACCAACTGGGCGTTTTCCCTCTGGCTTTCCTACAAGAAGCTTCCGTGCAAGTCTTTCATTCCCCATACGTGCAACATGTCCTGCCCATCGCAGTGTACTGGAGGGAAAATTTTCTATAGGATCGTAACAGGCCTTGGCCTAATACTTGGAAGGAAGAAGATATTTATACCTCAGAATATATATATATATATATATTTATGTTGGAATGTAACTGATGATGGTGGTTCTAACATTGACACTCAGCATCGTGAGAATATGAGTAGCTACAATAAATAGCGACTCCACATTGAGAAAACCAGCTATAACGGCTGGTGGACCTGACATGCTGACCACATGTCACCCCTACACTGCCTGGATGATCGTCTCTGTGATTAACACATGCACATGTATTACCTCCCTATAGTTTATTGGGAGTTTTGGAGCTGGATTTTATGGCCTTGCAGTTAAAATGACAGATACATTTTTGGACATAGCCTTTGTACATCACATGCTTCTATGGAAGAAATTTAACTCTTGCGCCATGGCTATTTTCCATAAACACTACCTTGTAGTTATAAACGGCAGAACTTTTTTTTTCGAAATTTGATTTTTCTGCACCCTTTCTCTATAGGAACTTTAATTTTACCAAATATGACACTCCTACGTGCGCGAAATGTGCTTAAAAAAGTGTACACAGTTTTCTCTTCACGTTTTAATATATAGATAATTCAGCTTCCGTACGTTTGTGCACGAAAAGATCACAAATTTACGGGTCGTTCATGTTTGCGGAAACAGCAGTAATGGAAGTAACTATTTTGACATGTTAGAACAATGCCTGAAACAGGATGCTGTACAAGATGCTGTAGTTTTCCAGCAAAATGGTGCAACACCCCGTTTTACCATCATTGTTCGTGACCACCTCAACAAAATTTTCCCTGGTAGATGGATCGGTCGTGGTTCACCGAGGATTTGAGCAACCCGCTCTCCAGATCTGAAACCACTAGGCATCTTTGTTTGGGGTTTAGTTAAGTCCAAAGTGTATTAAGTGAAGATGAACACCATACAGCAATTAAGAACTGAATAACTGCAGCGGTAACTGCAATCACACCAGCTATGCTGGCAAAATAGTTTCGCTGTACACAAGAAAGATGGAGTCTGTGCCGTGATTTAGAGGGCCACCATATTGAAATGTACTGGGGTTATCATCCAGTAGTCATTACTTTCCATATGTAATAACAAGTTTGGCATAAAACATTGGTTTGACGAATAAGTCAAGAGACTTTCGAATCACCTTGTATAAGCAATTTCTTCTTCTTCTTCTTGTTCCTTTCCAGGATTAGGTCAATGCGACCTGTTCCGGTCTCAAGTCCATCGTTTCCTTGGCCGTCCCAAATATCTTTTTCCATGTGGTTTGTAGGTGTTGATCTTTTTGGGTAATCTTGTATTGTCTATTCTGTCTAAATGTTCTTTCCATTGGTATTTGTGCTCTTCTAGTTTATCAACTATTGAAAATATCTCCAGTTCATTTCTTATTGATTCATTGTGTAATCTATCCATGCGTGTACATCCTTTTACGGATCTTAAAAGTTTCATTTCAGTGGCTTGAATGTGTGAGATATCTTTTTTGTAAGTACCCAAGATTCAGATCCATATAAAATAACAGGAACAGCCATAATTTTATAAAACCTGAGCTGAGTTTCTCTTCGAGTCTTTCGGAGGTTTCTTCTTATGGTGCCACACATCATTTGATATCGGTTTAATTTATTATGTATATCCCAATCATAGCTATATGTTATATCTGAACCAAGATAGTTAAAGTGTGCTATCTGTTCTATTATCTCATTATTGAACTCTATGTTTGCTCTGGCTGGCAGTTTACCCTGAAAAGCCATAATTTTAGTTCTTGAAGTTGAGACTTTGAGATTATAATAGAGTCCTAATTGATTCAACATGTAAATGGCACTTTGTAAATCATCCTCTGACTTCTGTATAATAACCAGATCGTCTGCATACATTAAAATATTGTTATATATTTCCTTATTAATTTGTATTCCTATTGGACTTTGATTTTTTCCATTTTCGTTTAACCTCGTCAAAATATATATAAAAAATTGTAGGTGATAATGTACACCCTTGTCGAACTCCTTGATTTATTAAAATTTCTTCTCTGGAATAATTATCTAAATTAAGGATAATTTTCGTGACATTAAAAATACTTTTTATTCCTTAATAAAATAATACATTTATATAGAATCTTTCAGATAATTTTCTCTCTCCCTCTCTTAGTTTCTGGGCTTTGAATCTAGCATATTACGCTCGTAACATTAGTATTGTATTGTATTGTAAGTCTATGTTTTCCATTTACAGAGATTTAGGCGCTCTCCCCCTACAGGGAAGAATTTGAACCATACTAATTTAGTTACACTTGTTTTCGTATAGATGTCATTTTGAGTGGTCCGTGGTCAGCGTTCCGCCTCATACTGACATCTAGAAAACGAAGGTAGTACTAGGACGGGAAAATTCGGTAAATTTTGATTAGAGGCCCCTGCATTCAGGCTTAAGGATTTTTTATGAGCCTGAAAATGTTCAGACTCGGGACCCACAGCTTAAAGTCCCTCCCGGAGGACTTGCTCCTTGGATTTTTCCGTCCTAAAAAATCCATCGACCACGGCCGGGTTTGAACCCGCGACCCTCGGGACCAGAGGCAAATAGCATAACCACTAGGCCACCGCGGCCGACCGTAGCATTAGTCTGAAATAATTATATTGCATTTCTCCGTAAGAAGCACGCTCTAGTGATTAAAAAAATATGTTAAGTAATATTTAATTATTAGTTTTCTCAATAAAATTGTTTTGATGAGACAATGATGTGATTTTTTCTAGTTTCTCTACCATCCTGAATACATTAGTTTTTTATTTCTTCACATTTTAATATAATTATATTTTCTCCCAGAATGCAAATTGCTCTCGACAGGTCGTGTTATCTACAAAGGGAGAGATTAAAACTAAGGTAAATAAGTAAAGATAGAAATAAACAAACAAAGAAAAAACATAAATACAGAAAAATATAAATAAATAAATAAACATATAAACAAAAAAAGAAAGAGATTTTTCCCAACAATCTATGTCAGACTTAAATGCCCAAATGTAGTTCCCAGTTTCACATTAACTCAATTTTAACCGGGCATGGAACATTTCAGGCATATTTATATAAATTTAAAATATCATCAAATGTAACTTGTAAATGTGGAGAAGATATTCAAACAGTCAAACATGTTCTATTCAATTGTCCAATGTTGTGGTTTGAACATTGCAAACTTGAAACATATTTGAATTTTAATGAAAAAGATTATTCCAGTCGTCTTTGTCATATTCTTAACAACAAAACATGTTATAATTACTTCTTTTCTTTTGTAAATAGTCTTTATTCTCAACTGTAATTTAATTTTACTCGGTTCATCTTGTTATAATATTCTTATGTAATTGTCTTTTGTTCTATTGTTTTATGTTAATTTACTTCATCCGTCCGTAGTAATTCTGCCCGAGGGCAGGTCCTTCTCTGCAACCATAGCATTTGTCATGCTATGCTTGCAGTTTTACTAGGAAATTGTAGGTGTGGTAGCTTCCCGTTGCTTTCCACACCGGTGAAGGAGGATGATGATGATAATGATAAGGATGATGGTGGCCATATGATTTCGGGGACCGTTTGGGCCTTAAAGTTTTCCTGACATTTCTCTTACAGGCGAGGAAAAACCTCGATAAAAACCTCACCCAGAAAAACTGCCTCGCCCGGGGATCGAACCCGGGCCCGCTGCGTGACAAGGTAGCACGCTACCTCGAGATCACAGCGGTGGAGAATTTACTCCATAATGTTAAATAATTATATACCGTAAGGTAAAAAAGGATTTCCTATATTGGATACAAAAAAGAAAGAAAGAAAGAAAGAGAGAAAGAAGGAAATAATGAAAGAAAGAGGAAGAAAGATAAGATAGGATAAAACATGCCCATAAAAATATTTCTTCTTCTTCTTCTTCCTTCCAAGTATTAGGCCAAGGCCTGTTACGATCCTATAGAAAATTTTCCCTCCAGCGTTTCATAGGACGGCCCAGTGATCTTCGTCCTCTTGGTATATAATTATAAACAGCTTTGGGGATCCGATTTGAACTCATTCTTTCAAGATGGTGTTTCCAATTTAGTTGGTACTGTTTAATATATTCCAAAATTGGCGTAGTCTTCAATTCTTTTAAGATATCGGTGTTCCTTTTCCGATCCCATCTGGTGTAACCCGCTGTTCTGCGCATGAATCTCATTTCACAAGCCGTTATTCTGCTTTCATGTTGTTTTTTTAGTGTCCATGCTTCACTACCATAGGTCAACACTGGTCTAGCCAAAGTGTTATATAAACGTAATCTGGTGTTTTTTTTGTACAAGGGATGGTTTCATAACTTGATTAATAATTCCTAAACTTTTATTATAACTAGTAACTTTTTCAGGGATATCCTTTTCATCCCAGATAGAGAGATAATATCCAAGATATTTAAATTGATTAGATCTCTCTAAAATTTTATTCTGGAGACAGATTTTACTTTGTATGGGGTCCTTCCCATGAAATGCCATAATTTTAGTTTTGTTAATTGATATTTCCATATTAAATTTGGCACCTATTTTTTGTAAATTATAAATTGATCGTTGCAAATCATTTTCGGAAAGTGCCAGAAGAGCTAAATCGTCTGCAAAAAGAATAGCATCGAGTTTGAGGTTCCTATTGATGGGTATATATCCTCGTTGTGTTTTCCTCCATTCATTTATTAATTTATTCATGTATATAATGAAAAGCACCGGTGAAAGTCCACATCCCTGTCTTACTCCAGTGTTGATCTTTTCCCAAGAAGATAATTTGCCATCTTGTTTAACAGAGATTTCATTATCTTTATAGATGTTGAAGATATTAGTAATATATTGTTGTGGAACGTTATCATCAGCTAAAATTTGTAGTAATATATTTCTGTCTACTTTGTCAAAAGCCTTTATGAAGTCAACGAAGGCGATATGAGTTTCTATATTGAATTCCTTGTGCTTTTCTAATAGTAGTTTTAGAGTAAAGAATCCATCTGTACAAGATCTACCCTTTCTGAATCCATTCTGCTCTTCTCCAATTATATTTTCATAAATTTTCCTCAATTTATTCTTAACTATATTAGCATAAATTTTATATCCAGAGTTCAACAAGCTAATTCCACGATAGTTATCTTTGATTTGGCGACTTCCTTTTTTGAAGATTGGTATTACAATGGATTTGTTCCAGCTTTGTGGTGGTTCTTGTCCTTCCCATATCATATTAAGGAGAATAAGAAATCTGTCTAAAAAATTTTAGTTGAAAATTTAAATAATTCTTGATTAATGTGGTCTTCTCCGGGAGCTTTGTTACTTTTTAATGATTTAACAACATCAGTTAATTCATCTATAGAAATTTGTTCCAAAGCAGTGTTATTAGAGATTGGTATTTGTAATAAATCATCCTTTTGTGTCCATAAATGATGAAAGTAGGTAAGCCAAGATTCTTTAGATATACAATTTAAATGTGCATTTTCTCTTGAATCATTATTTAAATTTTTTAAAACTTTATATATTTTTGGTTGAGGCCTAGTGATATCATTTTCCAAAAATGAGACAAATTGTTCCCAGCTTTGTCTATGTTTTTTGCGAACTTCAATTTTAGCTATGGCTCTCTTCCTATGATACTCTACTTTATCTTCATCTTTTTTTGTAGACAGAAATTTTTTGTATGCTTCACGTTTATCATCAATTACTTTTTTTATGTTTTCATCCCATATCCGTAGTCCTTTTTTTCGATTCCATTTGGTTTTGATACCCAGGCTTTCATTTGCTGCTTGTGTCAAAATACTTTGTAGAGCAAGCCATTCTTCTTCAATATTTTCACCAACCGGTGTTTCTTGAACTAGACGATCTAATCTGCATTTGTATAGCCAGGTAATAGTGGGATCTCGGAAAAGACTTACTTTATAAGTATAGTCCACTTTTTCAAATTTTACATTATTAATTTTATTTTTATTTTTCCATCTCGGTGGCATACGAATTGGACAAACAAGTAAGTAATGGTCTGATTCGATTTCAGGTCCTCTGTAAACTCTTGTATCAAGAACTTTAGATGCTAATTTTTTATTACATATAGCATAGTCAATTATTGATTTAAGACCCCTGGCTTCCCATGTATATTTGTGACTATCCTTGTGGTTAAATACTGAGTTCATTATTGTGAATTGATTAAACATGACAAAATCAATTAACCGTAAGCCATTTCTATTACAGGTTTGCTCTCCATATGGTCCTATATATGTATCAAATTTAGTATTACCAATTCTGGCATTTAAATCACCCAAAATTATAATCATATCATTATTATTAATTGTGCAGATAACTTTCTGGAAGTCATGATAAAATTTTTCACTTTCTTCTTCATCTCCTTCTACAGGTGCATATATACCTATCACTGTTAAGTATCCTAGAGATAATTTTATTCGGATTTGAATTATTCTTTCATTCCAAAAAGTATAGCTATGTATTGAATTTCTAAATCGTTTATGAATCATAACGGCTACTCCTGCTTGTGCATGAATATGTTTTTTTACACCACTATAAAACTGAATGTAATTTTGAGTTTCTTTGGTGCCTTGTAATTTCTTTTTTGTTTCTGATATTACAGCTAATGAAATCCCCTTTTTGCACAATATATCATCTAATTGATCATCTTTATAGTTAATCCCTTGTACATTCCATGTGCTAAAAAGCAAAATATTTTTTTTCTTCCAAGAGTTGTCCTTTTTCATGCTTTGGTCGTCATTAGTTTGATCCTTCCGGGAAATTCTCGTATAAGACTTGAAAGCATAATAATAGTCCCTTCGATTGGTTGCTGGCCAAAGGAAGGCAAGACCAGTGATGGGGCTGCCATCTTATAGCCTCTGGTCAGGCTTTTCTGGAGAAGAAAAGAAAATAAAGGAAAGAAGAAATGGAAGAAAGGAAAGACTCCCTAGCCCTCGGATGCCCTAATAGCGTCGGGGTTCGAAAAAAACAAGAGTTAACCAAGAGAGGTTAGATAGTAAAGTTAGAAGAGTGCAAAACACAAGTAAGTGGAAGAAATGTTTTGCTCAGCTTGGGCACCTTGTGGTCGCCATCCACATATCCCCTAGATGAGGACCCCTGAGGGTGAAATAAATATCTTATATCCGGAACACAAGAGATAGGTTACTGTAGTTGGCTGAAAATAAAAAAAAATTGCTATATAAGCTAAATAACACATATTTTATAGTCTCAGTGCTGTGATTAAATAAACTGTTTAAAAATACCGAGCGAGTTGAATTACGGGTAAACATTAGCTTTGAGAACCGTATTCAAGAGTTCCGGGTTCAAACCTTAGTACCGATCAATGTGATTGAGGTATTTACAGGTTTTTATGAATCATCATCATCATCATCATCATACTTCACGGATTAGGTCTTTGCCTGTTCCGATCTCACATCGTTCAGCCCGCTTTCTTGATATTCCCATCGATCTACGTTCTCCAGGATTATACATCAGTGCCATCTATGGTATCCTATCCTCTGTCATTCTTTGCAGATGCTACATACAATTGTTTTTCTCAGTCGCCAAAGCAAATGCTGGGTTGTGATTCATTACCAGGACTCTTCCATTATATTCACAATTTCATAGTAATTAAGAGTACAGCTAATGCAGCTAACTTATATATTTTTATTCGTGGCTTAAGTCCCGGGCCCTGCCGATGATATTTTTTACGAAATAAATTATTCTTGTAATTAAATTCTGCAACGTCAGCATGAAATAATGGCCTTAAACATCATTGGTTAGCAGATGAAAATATAATAATATCAATACAATGTGAATATCAGAAAACGAATGCATTTAAATGGACTATTTAACTCATGTCGCAAATGGTAGTCAATGACCAATCACACTTCAATGAATTCTTTTTACACCAATGACAGTTGGGTTTCACCTCGCTCTTTATCGACTTCTCTTTATCAGCTCCTGCTTTTGTGATAAAGAAACCTCCTCCTTTTTTAATATTCTGAACAGGCTAGATCATTATTTTTCTCCAACAAATACATTGAATATAGCAAATAATGAATAGATTCAGTGATTTTACTGAGTTGTTTATTCAAAATATAAATGATTAACCTATAATGTTGATTATAATAGTTTTATGTGTTTCATTACTTCTCCACTAGAGTGCATTCTTACAATATTGCGATCCTATTTGGCAATAAATAATAATATGATCGAGTTGCAGTGAATATACATAACCTCACATTTCTAATTTGTTTTCAAACATCGCCATTTACATTAACTACATAAATATTTTAAAACGCCGGTAACTATATTCAAATAATTATTTTTTTAGTAAAGAGCTTAATTTTATTCGTTACTTATGAAAAATTAACTACTTTTTTTATAGGTATTCATCTATAAAGAATGAAAGTAATATAAGGACATCTCTTTTAGGCACGTATTCCTTGGATGGAATACAAAAAAAAGTTTCAGTAACATTTTGATGTCAAATAAATACTTTTCTTTAAAAAACGTTTCTCCCTAAACTTTAAATGCCACCTAACTTGACAAATATTTGCCATATAGATCTGATATTTACTTATATAATTAAATGCGAAGAACAGGCATATTTTGTTCCTTTGCAGTTTTGCAATAAAATTGATAGTTTTCGTGCAAATTAAGCGAAAACGTCTGACTTTTGGAATAAAGACGAGAGATATTGCAACGTCGAACGCTGCAGGTAACAAGTGGTCGATCCCAGAACAGCTGTTTATATGTCTTGTCACGAAAATCACGCGAATCTTACGTGCGCTGTTACAATTTTAAGAAAGCTTGGTTTTAATTATTTAATTAACTATGGGGTTATTCACAAAATGTAAGAGAGAATATGTGTTTGTTTCATTCCTTGAATTAGTGTAACTTACATCACTTCCACTCAGCAACACATCATTATGTACAGAAATACACTTCAGAATATTAGTGAGCACTCTTTTTGCCTTTAAAACAGTATGCTATTTTTTAGCTCCTATCTAATTACTGGATTATTTTCTTCAAAATATCATGTAGGATAATCTTCGGTGCTGCCATAAATAGTTTCTGCGTAAATCAAACTTCCCCTGTTTTGATACGAACTTCTTAACTTTACTATAAGAATTTTTATATTCTTGATCAATGGTGTTGTTTTGTTTATGTGAAGCATTGCGGTATCTTATCTTCTCTGCTGGGACATTTCCTAATAGCGCCATATACTGTTTCCTAAATGGTAACTGCTATCCATTAATAATAATCTTTTTCATAGAAGAATATTTCCCCTCTTTCACAATATTTATTTTTATTGTTTCAAAGTTTTAAAGAGATCTAGTTTTCTGAAGTTGTACAAGTTTGAAACCCACGAAAGAAAATCGCAAGTGTATTTAATTTCCTGAGTATCGTTAATTTAAAAGCTGTAACGGCAGTTTCACTTCCCCTTCCAAAAGTTGTTCTTTAAGAAATGTTCAACTTAGCTGAAGGAAAGGCATATTCCTATATTGAGAAAAGCTCCAGAGATTCGGAAATAAAAGTTCTATTTGAGAGAAACTACGTTATTTATATATCTGTATGTCCATCACTGTGGTCTTGGCATGGCGTCGCTCCTCGTACGCAACGGGCCCGGGTTCGATCCTCGGTCGGGACAAGTTTCCTGGGTGATTGTTTAATTCAATTTGAGAGCTTCTTCTTCACGGTTTAGGCTTATTTACTAGCCTGTTCCGGCTCCAAATTGCTGCTCTTTCCATCTTTTCTTTGGTCTTTCCAAACTTTTTCTTCATCGTGCTGAATAGCTGTATGCTGCTTTTGGTATTCTATTCTCTGTCACCCTTGCCAAGTGTTCTTTCCAGTTTGTCCTGTATTTCTCTATTGTTGTGTTTAATTCACACATTTTGAGAGCATCTACGGTATTTATATTTCTGTAAGTCCATCACTGTGACCTTGGCATGGCGTCGCTGCCTCGTACGCAACGGGCCCGTGTTCGATCCTCGGTCGGGAAAAGTTTCCTGGGTCATGGTTTCCTGGATTTTTCGGGGGTTTTCCTCACCTGTAAGACAAATATCAGGAAACGTTAAGGTCCAATGGTCTCCGAACATCATCTGGTCTTCATAATCATCATTATCATTGTTATATTTAATATGAATGTGTGTGTGAAAGGTGTGTTTCATCTTAATGTTGTTGTTTCGGAGGAGGCCCTGATATTGAGCTGATCCCTCATTCGGGGAGGCGCTCCATGTCTTTACGTGGTCAAAAAAGTATGTGTGAGATCCATAGTTACAGTCTCTCTCCCGATGGTCGTGCCACTGTAAGGCCCGGATGGCGTGTGACACGTGAAAGTACCTATAAGGTGGGAGGTTAAACTGCTTTAATGGATTGAGATATTTATACAAAGCCAAACTACAGAATTGAGAGATAACATTTACTTATATACAGTGCTTTAGTAGGAGTAACGGCGTCCTCTCAAATATTTGGGCTGGTTCCTTTTAAGTCAATTTCTGGCTATTTTATACCAGGAATCCGCCTGTACTCATTTTACTTCCTTAGGTGAACAAAATGGGAGAGTTAGGGCGAGAAAATGGTGTAATTAGCAGACAATATATATTATAATTTTTATACACACATTACTGATATCAAATTTATTCTGTGGAGTACAAGTCCACTTAAAAACTTTGCAGAAAAAATCTATCAGACCTAGGGCCAAAATCATATTTCGTTTGTATCTCTTAAAATTTTTAACAACTGACAAATACAAATCACGTTTGTTTTGTTTAATCAAATACCACATAACATGTCATGCAAACAAAAAAGCAAATTTTAACTTAAACTCTTATAAAAAGTTTTAATTTATTGAATTACGGGCTAGTGAGCCACAAAATATTGTACGAACTTCATGCGAAATGTCATGTTTAAACCTCCGGCCATTTGTACCCTGGGGCCAGGAGGCCCTCGGGAGCAATCCCGCAGTTTTTAGTAAAACCATCTTCACTTTGCTCTTGATATACAAAATTATATTTTCATTGTTATGTTATATTTAAACATTACCGTACATCTATTAAAATCTCTGATATTTTGACGTTTTTATGTAGCATAATAACTTAAATGACTTCAAGATGTTAATTTACAGATCACATTTTCCTTTGTATCTAACACTTGGGATAAGCTGAACGTGGCCCTTAGTTGTGTGGCTACAGCGTCCGCCCAACTAAGGGCTGTAGTCAGTTATTCCCGAGTGTTAGACATATAGGAAAATGTGATTTATGAAATAACGACTTGACCTAGAAACAATAATCACAAACAGGAATGAGATTCACAAGGAAATTAAACATAGGCTCGATTCTGGAAATGCGTGCTATTATGCATTACAGAGACTCTTGACGTCCCAACTCCTTTAAAAAAACGTTAAACTGAAAATATATAAAACTATTATTCTACCAGTTATATTATATGGATGCGAAACATGGGCTCTTACTTTAAAGGAGGAAAGGAGATTACGAGTATTTGAGAATAAAGTTCTTAGGAAAATTTTTGGACCAAAGACAGATGAACAGACAGGTGAATGGAGAAGACTGCATAACAGTGAATTACATGGTCTTTATAGGAAGCCAGATATAATGAGAACAATTAAGTCTCGTAGACTGCGATGGGCAGGACATGTGGCACGAACGGGAATGAAAGACGTGCATGGAAGATTCTTTTAGGAAAACCAGAGGGAAAACTCTCAGTTGGTAGACCAAGAGTGAGGTGGAAGAATAACATTAACTATGATTTGAGGGAAGCAGATTATACAGGGGATGATTGGAAAATATTGGCTCAGGATAGGGATATATGGAGAGCTTATATCCGCGCGGCCATGAACCTACCGGTTCGATAGTGCCAGTGAGTTAGTTAGGTAGTTAGTCACTTAGGTTGTTAGTCCCCGTAATCTTTCAATTTTTCTATGATACATTGCTTTAAAAGGGAGAGAGAAAAAACTACAATTACATAATATTAATCTTCTATCACAGATCTAGTTCATCATCATTATCATTATCATCATCATCATCCAGGGATTAAACCTGTTGGCTCGTTCCGGTTTCATGAAAGCTAGAATTGTTAAAATTGTTCAGACCATCTTCTGTGTGGGCGTCCAACATTTCTCCTTCCGTGCGGTTTACAGTTTAGCAGTGATTTTGGAAACCTTTCTTCTGGCATTCTATCAATATGTTCTTTCCGGTCGTTCTTATATTTAATTATTCGGTCTGTAAGTTTGAAAATATTTAGTTACTTTCTTATATCTTCATTTATTTTCTTATCCAGAAGAGTATATCCTGCTATATTTATTAAAAATCTCATCTCAGCTGTTTCCAATCTTTGTTCTTGTCTTTTAGTGATCGTCCAACATTCTGATCCATACATCAACACAGGAACAGCCATTAGGTTATAACATTTCATTTTTGTTTATTTTCTTGTGTTTTTAAGGGTTCTTTTAATAGTGCCACACACAAGATTAAATTTATTTATTTTGTTATTAATATCTTCAATTTCAACATGTGATACATTGAAACCTAGGTATTTAAAACTATTCACTTGCTCTAAAATCTTATCATCAATTAGTATTTATGCTCTTAAGGTGTTAAAATTTTAGTTTTATTCTTTGAAATTTTAAAATTGTAATTGGTACTTATTTTTTTTCGAAATTAAAAATAGCTCTTTGTACATCATCTTCTGAACTGGAAATCACTACTTGATCATCGGCAAATAATACTGTATACAACAATTTATTATTTTGATGATCTAGAAGATTTCCGGGCTGTTGGCCGTGGTCTTCAGGCTTGTACATAGTTCCCCAACGTTTCATCAGAGACTGCGTCCGGCATCCTCAAGGGTTGTCTTGAGACCGGACGCAATCTCTGGCGAAACGTTGGGGAACTATTACCCATCCAAGTGTTTTGTGCAGGCGGAAAATATGTTAACTAACAAACTGTCTTTCTCTTTCTATTCCTTACTATGTTGCCACGTCCTGTCCTTTGTGTTATGTTTGTTTGATTGGCAGGTAGAGAGCTGACAAATACTATGTATTTTAATGATCCGTCGTTCTGCGCGGTCAGTGACAGAATGACTAACTTGACAACCCTGTTACTTTTGGGGTTACGTCTAGGAATGAGCTGTCCCTTCCTTGCCCTTCTCATTACATGTTGCCACTTTTGATTTATTGCGAGGCTGGTAACAGAGAGACGACAAATACTGTGATTTTAAATGATCCGACCGCTTGAGCGTTCCATGCTTAAAAGACTAATTTGACAACCATGTTAAGAACTTTCACACGTGTTTAGAGATTCTACACCAACATTTGAAGTTGAAAATTTTCAATACGTGATCGGATGTACAGTTCCTACATCCCTTCCACAGATTCAGTAGATCGGCGACACTAGCGCTAAAACTCTTCCCCTCCGACCGTGAACAGTTAACTTGGATGTGTAATACAAGCCTCAAGGCCACGGCCAACAGCCCGGAAATCTTCTAGATCATCATAGTAACTCCGGCCGTGAAAGCCTAAGACAATTTATTATTTATTTTAAAATGCTTATTTAAATTAATCTGCCACTTTAACATAACTTCATCCATATATAAATTAAAAAGAGAAGGCGATAAAGGACACCCATGTCTGACACCACGATTTATTATTACCATTTTTGTTGTTTTGATTTAAAACCCATGTCTATTACAATTTTATTAATAAATCATATGTTTACATTTAAAATTATATTTCGATTACCAATTACACCGGCCAACATGATTTTTGTCTCATGAGTACCAATAGTTGTACTTAATGCTGTTTTTTATCTTGTTTTCAAATATGTAGTCGGAATTTCTCCATCACCCATAGTTTTTTATTTCAATTTCAATTAATGGATTTAAATAATAATTTTTTTAATACACGTTTTTTCGTCCATTTGTCCATTGTAAAATAAAACCAAATGAGCTAACTCAAATGGTTTTCAGCTATGGAAAAGATATATCAAGGCAAATGGAATGCTAATACGCTGGCCGTTTATTGTTGGACCATCAAGAGGGATGCTCCACAGGCGAAATATAACAGAAAATCGTAATTTCTTACTTTCTAGGTGAGTTCGAATGTTGTGTAGTTACGAATGTAGAACATATTAAAGTGTTTGAAATTATAAATGCCTGTCTCTCGGAAATTTTGCGTAATGGAGAAAACCCGATATCATATTTGAATTCAGGAGAAAAAATACTACCAGAATCACATATTTTTCTCTCTGAGACAAAAAAAAAAGTTTCTTTTTTGTTGGTCAGTGTAGCATCATAAGGCCAATTCTGGAAATAATACTATCGATCAAATGACAGTAGCAAATCTGGAAGAATTCATGATAAATACACATGCTGTATGAATGCTGGCTATATTGAAAATTACCTGGTATCCGTCATATGTCCAAGAAGCCCATTTCATGTTGCAGCTCTGCACGTCGAAAGGGAAGTACTCTACATTGATGTCGCACGAGCTGCGGAAGATGCCATGACTCAACCACACCACTTCTCCCGTGTACGTCACTATCACATTGGTGTTGATCACAGCAGAATTGTATTGTGAATCAGCGCTGCAACAATAAAACATTCAACGTCATCTACAACGAGTATGTATCTGAATCAATGTAATGTATGAATGCATTTTTTATCAATGCCACCAGGATGTCAATGCGTGTTATTATGCATTACAGAGACTCTTGACTTCCCAACTCCTTTCAAAAAACGTTAAACTGAAAATATATAAAACTATTTTTTTTTTCAAATGCCCCAGGTTTGTCTTTCGACATTCTTGGTTTCTCTCCTGGCATGGCGTACTTGTAACCCACTTCTGAGGTTGGGACGCCTGGAAGGCGGTGTTACGTTGCCCCGATGATATGACGGGTGATGATGATGATGATAGTGGTGCGCCAGGAGAGTCCCTAATCCTAAGCTTAACCTAAGATGAATGAATGATGACGATTGCGATGGCCATATGATTTCGGGGACCGTTTGGGCCTCAAAGTTTTCCTGACATTTGTGTTACAGGTGAGGAAAAACCCCGATAAAAACCTCACCCAGAAAAACTGTCCCAACCGGGGATCGAACACGGGCCCGCTGCGTGACAAGGCAGCACGCTACCCCGAGACCACAGCGGTGGACTCATAAAACTATTATTTTACCAGTTATATTATATGGATGCGAAACATGGACTATTATTTTACGGGGGGAAAGGAGATTACGAGTATTTGAGAATAAAGTTCTTAGGAAAATTTTTGGACCACAGAGAGATGAACAGACAGGTGAATGGAGAAGACAACATTACAGTGAAATACATTATCTTTATAGGAAGCCAGATATAATACGAAGAGTTAAGTCTCGTAGACTGCGAATGGCAGGACATGTGGCACGGATGGGAATGAAAGACGTGCATGGAAGCTTCTTGTAGGAAATCCAGAAGGAAAACGCCCAGTTAGTAGACAAAGAATGAGGTGGGAGAATAACATGAACTATGATTTGAGATAAGTAGATTATACAGGGGATGACTAGAAAACATTGGCTCAGGATAGGGATATATGGAGAGCTTATGTTCGCGCGGCCATGAACCTACGGGTTCGATAGTGCCAGTGAGTTAGTTACTTAGTTAGTTAGCCACCAGGATGTCATTATAACATTTCTGGCATTCTCTCTTGGCACTGGATTACGCGTAATCTATTCTGAGGTTGGAGCGCCTGGAAGCGGGTTTACGCTGTCCCGATAAAATATGGAAGGTAGTGAAATTGGTAATGATGCCTAAACGTAATGTAAATGAGGCGAGTATGTTAGTGATGATAATGGTGGTCTGATGGTGTTCGAGACCGTTTGGGCTTTAAAGTTTCTGACATTCATTTGTCTTACAGGTGAGGAAAAACCGCGAAGAAAACCTCATCCAGGAAACTTGCCCCGACGGAGAGCAGCACGCTACCTCAAGACTACAGCGGTGATAAATGTATGAATTTATGTATACTTGGAGCAACGGATCTGGTGCCCCTATAGCGCTGGCATCGGTCTTCAAAAAGTACACGCCAGTTCCCATACCATTTCACCGCGCTCCCCTCCCACTACGTAAAATAGAAGCCACTGTAACTGACCGAGTAGGGACGTTGCCAAATTTCCCCCGGTGTCAGGCTCTTGAATATTGAATAATGTAAGGTTAATTATTACTCATATTTAATTTAAGTAGGTCTAATGATACTGATTGATTTCTACGATTAATGGATATAATTATAATAGTGGATATTTGTTGGTTAAATGGAAATTACGTGAAGGGAATCTACATATGTTCTTTTTAAAGACTTTTTACATTTAACTCATGTCTCAAATGGTAGTCAATGACCAATCACGTTTCAATGAATTCTGTTTTACACCAATGACAGTCGTGTTTCACCTCTCTCTTTATCGATTTCTCTTTATCAGCTACTGCTTTTGCGATAAAGAAAGCTCCTTTTTTAATATTCTGAACAGGTTATACCATTATTTTTCTCCAACAAATACATTGAATATAGCAAATTATGAATAGATTCAATGATTTTACCGAGTTGTTTATTCAAAATATAAATGATTAACCTATAATGCTGATTATAATAGTTTGATGTGTTTCATTATTTCTCCACTAGAGTGCATTCTTACAATATTGCGATCCTATTTGGCAATAAATAATAATATGATCGAGTTGCAGTGAATATACATAACCTCACATTTCTAATTTGTTTTCAAACATCGCCGTTTACATTAACTATAAATATTTTAAAATGCCGGTAACTATATTCAAATAATTGTTTTTTAGTAAAGAGCTTAATTTTATTCGTTAATTAGTCCTAACAAATACCACTCTTGATTTCCAAATTATCTAGATAAATTGGAAATCACTCGTGGCATTACTTATGACTATTTAACTCATGCCCCAAATGGGAGTCAATGACCAATCACGTTTCAATGATTTCTGTTTTACAACCAATCAGAGTCGTGTTTCACCAAATATTTATCAGTGTTATAATTACCATATTAAAGGAAGCTCCTCCTTACAATATTGCGTTCCTTTGGCAATAAATAGTATGATCTGGTTGCAGTGATAAACAAAAGAAGCAGTAGAAGCGTACCTATCGTTTCTCATTTGTTTTCAAACATCGCCGTTTACATTAAATATATAAATATTTTAAAATAACTATAGTTAAATAATGATTTGTGAGTAAACAGCTTAATTTTATTCGTTAAATAGTCCTAACAAATGCCACTCTTGATTTCCAAATTATCTAGATAAATTGGAAATCACTCGTTGCGTTACTTATGATAAATTGATAAAAAAATCTTGTTTCACATTTCAAGTTACTATTGAGTAACTAACTCACTGACATTATCGAACCCATATGTTCATGTCGCACAGCATAAGCTCTCCATACATCTCTATCATGAACTGATATTTTCTAATCATCCACTGTATAATATACTTCCCTCAAATCATGATTAATATTATTCTCCCACCGCATTCTTGCTCTGCCTACTGGGCGCCCCTCTTTCATTCCGCAATCGTGCCTCATATCCTGCTCATCGTAGTCTACAGGGTGAATCATAAATATGGCTATACGTTTGATCGCATTGTGTGATGAAAATAATACCATTACAGAAAATATGAAATTACCGTTGGAAAGGCAATTATTCAAATTAGAAAAATGGAATAAAACAAAACAGTGTAGAACTTACGTCATTAGTCAAAATGGCGTTGAATATGCAACAGCAAATTACAATTGCTGCATGGGCAATAACGTATGCTAATGATCGTGAAGGCCGCAAGACGGGCAAGACGTGAGTTTAACGTAGCATTGCAGCTATCGACTGTGGGGAAGTGGAGAAAACGACTGCTGGAAACTGGAAGATGCAGAAAATCAAACCTCCTGGAAGTTCTTGCATTAACACGAATGCAGAAACAACGAAGAGAATTGTGGAGGCGTTCGACGCTAGCCCAGAAAAAACAAACCGCCAAGCAGCACGTGAGCAGTGATTTGTTTTGTTTTGTTTTGTTTTGATCTATTGTTGAAATTGGAAGGATTCCCTTTCCAATGATAACACCATGTTTCCTTCAATAATAATAATATTTTCGTCACAAAATGCGATCAAACGTATAGCCATATTTCTGAATCATTCTGTATGTGCTTAACTCTTATTAATATATCTGATTTCCTATAAAAATCATATAACTCATTGTTATGGAGTCATCTCCATTCACCTGTCTGTTCATCTCTCATCGGTTAAAAAAAATTCCTAGTCGCTGGTTCAATTATATATATTTATGAAACACTAAACTATATTAATTTACCTAATTTACTTAATGCATTAATTTAGAATAATGCATTTAAATTCCATAATTTATTCTATCGGCAAATTTATCTGAGGAGAAAACATGTTATTAATGTTTATTTTAATTACACTTTTTCAACATGCTTTTAATCGGTTCTGTTTAATAACAGGAAGCTGATTTCATTGAAGTCCGTTTTTATATGGGACATATAAACTATATAGCAATTATATGAGATTGTGGTACTTTCAAAGCAAGCCTTTCATTCAGAAATTATTTAGCATTCGATTCTATGAAAATAAATGTTTCGATATTTTGATTGAATGGAAATATTTTATTTTAATGAACTGAAATTAAATTCTAAAATAAAATCATAATTGCAAGCGGCACAGATGAGATTTTTACGTCCACTCGTAGGTTTGACAAAAAATGGACAAGCAAAGAAACACAGAAATGCGCTACAAACTAAAAGTTCAAAATATACTTACTTACTTACTTACTCACTGGCACTATCGAACCCGTAGGTTCATGGCCGCACGGACATAAGCTCTCCATACATCCCTATCCTGAGCTAATGCTTTCCAATCATTCCCTGTATAATCTACTTCCCTCAAATCATAGTTAATGTTGTTCTCCCACCTCATTTTTGGTCTACCAACTGGGCGTTTTCCTTCTGGCTTTCCTACAAGAAGTTTCCATGCACGTCTTTCATTCCCCATACGCGCAACATGTCCTGCCCATCGCAGTCTATGGGACTTAACTGTTCTTATTATATCTGGCTTCCTATAAAGACCATGTAGTTCATTGTTATGTAGTCTTCTCCATTCACCTGTCTGTTCATCTCTCTTTGGTCCAAAAATTTTCCTAAGAACTTTATTCTCAAATACTCGTAATCTCCTTTCCTCCCTTAAAGTAAGAGTCCATGTTTCGCACCCATAATAATATAACTGGTAGAATAATAGTTTTATATATTTTCAGCTTAACGTTTTTTGAAAGGAGTTGGGACATCAAAAGTCTCTGCAATGCATAATAGCATGCTTTTCCAGAATTGAGCCTATGTTTAATTTCTTTGTGCATCTCATTCCTATTTGTGATTATTGTTCCTAGGTATTTGAATTCAGCCAATTCCTCAAAATTTCCCTCATTTGTCATTAGCTGTCCACTTCCATTATATAATGTATTTCTACGTGTGACCATATATTTAGTTTTACTGATATTTACTTCCAGTCCTAATTTCTTAGTGTTACTCAATAGTGTGTGCGTGTTGGCCTTTAGTATCTCCTCGCTATCGGCCAGTAGTACTACATCATCAGCATAAACTAACAGCTTATTAATACCATTCAGTTGTAAGCCTTCCTCATTCTCTAAAGATTTAATGGCATGCTCTAGTACAAAATTAAATAATAGAGGAGATAGTGCATCTCCTTGCTTCAACCCATTCTGGATTTCAAAAGTGTCTGAAAACTGTTTGCCTACACGCACCCTACTCGTTGAGCCATTTAGACACATTCGTATAAGTCTAACTAACTTTTTAGGAATTCCGAACTCCAGCAGGATACTATATAACTTCTCCCTCTTAATTGAATCATATGCTTTGGAATAAGTCTGTCAAGTATCGTTGATGTACAGTACCATTATCTTCCCATTTCTTTTCTAAAAATCTGTCTTACTACGTAAAAATATGGATCTGTTGTAGACCTGTTTCTTCTAAATGCACATTGATGATCTCCTAGAATGTCATCAATATAGGGAGTACGTATGCTTACTAATATATTTGTTAGAATTTTGTACGAAGTTGAAAGTAATGAGATGCCCCTATAGTTGTTGCAATCAGTTTTATCTCCTTTCTTATAAATTGGTATGATAATTGATTCCTTCCATTCATCTGGAAGAGCTTCTTTTTGCCAAATCATACTAAGCAACCAGCGTATCTTGTCCATCAATTTTTCTCCCCCTGATTTTATCAGTTCTGCTGGGATCTCATCTGAACCTGATGCTTTATACATCTTCAATTTTCAATTGCCATTTCAACCTCTAATGCACTTGGCTCTGCGACTAGCATTTCTGCTGTCTGTAAGTTAATCTCCTCAATGTCCTGTTCTCTATGTACATTTAATAGCTGATTAAAATAACTTTTCCATCTATTTAATATACTCTTGGAATCTGCAATCATATCCCCATTTTCATTCCGAATTATGTTTGTTCAGCCTGAAACCCTTTCTTCTCTATACTAATTCCCTGATATAATTCTCTAATGTTCCTATTTTTTGCATTCATTTCAAGATCATTAATCTTCTCTCTCAAATATTCCCTCTTTTTACTCTTTAGTAACTTGGTGGTTTCTCGTCTAACACTACCCAATTGCTCTAAATTTACCTCATTTGGCTCATGTAACCATTTAATTTTTGCTAGCTTTCTTTTCTTTACAATGTCGGCACATTCCTCATCAAACCATTTCTTGTTTTGCCTCTTTTTTAAACAACCAATGCTTTCTGATGCTGACAATTTAATAGTATCTCTTATAGCCTCCCATTCTTTATTTATATCAGTTTCTTCTTCGTTTGCCACATTGTCATCTGAAGATTCCAGTACTTCAAATCTATTAGCAATTTTGATTTGGTATTCTTGCCGCATTTCATCATTTTTCAAGTTTTTTAATTCATATTTTACAGAATCATCTTTAGCGTTTGTTCCTCTCATAAGCGATAGCCGGTTGTCTGATTTTCACCCTGACCAGATGATGACTGAATTGCAGTCTGTCCCTCTAACTGATCTAACATCAATGATGCTACTGTGCCAGCGTTTATCCACTAATACATGATCTATCTGGTTCCGAGTTTCTCCATCTGGGGACGTCCAGGTGTATTTATGAATATCCTTATGCTGAAATGTTGTGCTCTTAACAACGAGATTCTTTGATGTGGCAAATGTGACTAATCTAACCCCGTTGTCGTTACTATCTTCATGAAGACTGAATTTCAAAATATAGTTGAATAAATTCATTATCATCAAAGCAATTAATTACAACATGTCCAAAGAATAGATCCATCTCGCTTTCCTATATTAGCATTGCAGTATTAACCTAAACGACTTCGATATAAAGGAACCTAGACCTAAATAAGCTGATGATAATTCTGAATAGATAGGTTATGGGTACTTAGAAAAGCAAGTAACTCGGATTCTCGGATACATCAATTGGTTCATACATTTGAATAAAGTATCATTAATGAAACAGAAGAAAAAGAACGAGTAGTATTGACTTAAATATGTGTCAAAACTGTTAACTAGAACAACTAAATTTAAAATACATAGACTGTTTGTTTAGTTTTGGCAACTATTTATTTTCTGGAGACATAGCATATATACATGGTTGTAAGTTTTAGAGGCCTTCTTCGATGTAGTCATTAGCATTACGTAAAATGTGTTCTTAGCGATGTGGTAGCCATCGAATGCCGTTGGCACTGCCTCCTAATCTCTGGATGGTGCGTAGAGACTGATTAACTGCACTCAGAATGTCGTCCACTGTTCTGAATTTCTTCCACGTAGTGGTTTTCTTGATATTAGGAATGAGGTCGAAGTCGCAGGGACTTATGTCCGGTGAGTATGGAGGGTGGTAGAGCACCTCCCAATCCCAGCGATTGAACATATCAGACACCGCTCCTGCTACATGCGCCCTTGCAATATTGTCATGCAGAACGTAATCTGGAATATTCACGAAGTGTCGTCGTTCTTCTCAACGATGCTTGCAGATTGTTTCGCAGAAACTTACAATAGTACTCTGCATTGATGGTCTGCCTTGGGGGAACGACGTGTTTTAAGATAACACCATCCCAATCGTAGGCTAAGATTAGCATCGTTTTCACATTCGTAGCGGTCTGCCGAATTGTTGTTTTTTGCAGTGACCCTATATGACGCCATTCGGACGATTGACGTTTCAACTGTGGTTCATAACTTTTCGCCCAGGTCTCATCAATGGTGATGATACGTCGTAAGAATAGTGCAATTCCGATCCGCTTCTACTAATTCGGACACTGTCTGCACGTCATTCTCACTAACTGGTGGATGACCAGATCTAAGCATATGTGACGCATTTTCGCGTTCTGTATAGGCTTGTACCCACCTTGACACTGTTCTGTAGGGCAATGCATCTGCACCACAAGTCTCTCACAATCCTTGACGACACTGTAGTGCGTTTCTGCCTATAGCACATTCAATCTTCAACCAGATTCCCTACTCCTACTTTGAAAACATTGTACTACGTTATGCCGCGATGCCTATATCTAAACAGATAACTTTCGGATCATTGTTACGTGAGGAGAGGAAGGAGGAAAGGCGAGTGCATATGTTCGGACGTAGGGGAGGCACTGAAACTGCACATGCAATAAACAGAATTGTCAACCCTAGTTTTATTTGGATCCACACTATTGTTGCCAAAACTAAAGAAACAACCCATGTATATAAAACCTTGATTAGACCCGTGGTAACATACTCCGCTGAAACATGGATGTTAAATAAAGAAGATGAAAATGCTTTACGTATATTCGAAAGAAAGATAATAAGACGAATATATGGACCAGTATTGGAAAACAATACATGGAGAATCAGATCAAATTCTGAAATTGATCATATGCTCAGAGGAGAGGATCTTGTAAGATACTTCAAGTCATTAGGATTGAGATGGGTAGGACACGTTGAAAGAATGGAAGATGGAAGAATACCAAAAAGTTTAATACATGATGACATAATAGGAGAGAGAATGATAGGAAGACCGAGATAGAGGTGGCTGCAGGATGTGGAACAATATTTAAGAAAGGTGGGAATAAGAGGATGGAAAGAGAAACTACAGGCTCGAGAAGAATGGGGGAAAATTATGAAGGAGGCCAAAACTCACAACGGATTGTAGTGGAAGGAAGGAAGGAAGGAAGGAAGGAAGGAAGGAAGGAAGGAAGGAAGGAAGGAAGGAAGGAAGGAAGGAAGGAAGGAAGGAAGGAAGGAAGGAAGGAAGGAAGGAAAGAAGGAATGTGTCTCATTAGATTACACAATAAACCTCAGTCATGCGTGATTTTGTTTTCTGTGCGGTCCGCCACATTTAAATAACTGGCACGAGAAATTAGCCAATTAAAGGGCTGAAACAAATTTATGGCCCAATATGCGACAAGGGAGAATGGCGTATAAGATGTGACTCTGAGCTCTGTAAGTTGTATAAGCCTTCTGAGGTTACTTCAATTAAAGTTTAAAGATTGCGATGGGCAGAGCATTTAGAAAGAATGACTGAACATGAGATACCCAAGGAAATCGTGGAATATAAATTTGAAGAAAAACAGAAAGTGGGACTACCAAGCCTGCTTTGGATGGAATTTTGGAGGACCTGAGGAAACTGAACTGTGAGAATTGTGGCTGGTTGCCAGAGATTGAGATGCCTGGAAGAGTGTTCTTGAGGGAAGCCGAGGCTCGAATTGGGATGCAGTGTTCATTTGCTAATGACTCAAGAATAACTATGATTTATAGGATTTATGTAGTATTTAAGGTAAATTGCCACTCTATTACTTAACACTAAGAAATTGGAGTTGGAAGTAAACATCAATAAAACCAAAGAAGGCTGTATGGGTACACCTACAAATACATTTCAACATATTCATAACAAACATGTGGTCATATTGATGAATATTTTAATATTCGTAAAAATGCCCATATTTCTTCATACTTCTGCGAACTATGCTCCTTCATATCCATGATCGTAGAAAAATTCATTATCTTATTCTGCTATTCAAAATTATACATACTTCTACACCCAGCTACTTATCCTCTCGCTTCCATCTGTTATTCTCCAATCACACTTTGGGTACACGATCACACCAGAATCTCCTAATTTACATCCCATAAGTAGAACGTCCCATTATTTCAATTCCTGTACTGTAACTAGTGCTAGAATCTGTAACTCCTTACCGCAAGGAATCAGGGACTGTCAGACATCAGCTGCCTTTAAAATAAATTAGAAATTCCTTCTTTTGTAATTGGCCTTTCAGTGGATTTCAATTGATGGTTTCTGATCAATTGCTTCCCTAATAGTACTGGCTTATTCATCATAATTTTAGTTTAATTTGTATAAATATTTATTTATAATTGTATATGCTATGATCTGGCGTAAATATTTTCTGTGCTTACTATTTTTCACTTTATTTTTCAAAGTTCTTTTTAGCGTTCCTCTTATATAATTAAACTTATTTAGTTTGTTATTTATATACCCTATATTTATTGAATAATTTTGGTACATTTATTAACCATCTTCATTAAATGATAGCTTCTTCGAGTCAAATTACAAAGTAAAACAAAAATGGATTAAAGCCTGTTAGTAAGTTGTTCCTATAGTATCTGGCCGTCATCCAGACTGGTTCCAGGGCAAGGGCTTTTCCTACAGATTTACGAGTAATGCTCTTACTTTAAACCTTTCCCTTCATTCCTTTTAATAAACTCCTATCGTTTAAATCTCCAAGGGAGATTAAACTTCTAACTCACCATGTAATTGCATTGAAATATCTTACTTATTTATGAGAAAACTCATTCTAATATTTAAGTTAATTGGTTCGGATAATATTGAATGCGTACTGCTATTTCTCCGATCATTTGAAGTGTTAACACGGCCGCATAGAGTCTCCTAAATTCAGTTCCCTTCCATCTTACATTAAGGACTGCCCAAGTCAAAACCGTTAAAAAAATTCTCCCACCAATTCCTTAGACAAATTAGTATAATAACCATGTTCCAGGTATATTTTCATTATCCTTTTATATTATGCACGAGAAGAGAGAACAGATATGGCCCGAGTTCTACGCAACGGATGCGATGATCTACAGGGAATGGACAGCAGCCAGATACGACCTCAGACACACCGTGACAACAATGGCGGTCCATGGTTTCCACCACAGGATATGCACAGCAGTGAAGCGCCATAACCCAGAAGTAAAATGCAAGTGCAAACTATGTGGGTCGTACTGCGACCGATATAACCTATTACAGTGTAAAAATATAGGAACCTCGATAATAGACTTCTGTAAGACATGAAAACAATTGAACGCATAAACACGATCTTTGTACATGACCATTGGCTGTAATAATATCTATTATTATAAAGATTTGAATATAAAAAGTGTATAAAACACTGGCTCTTCCAACTCTTTTGTATGGTAGCGAAGTATGGACGTTGAAACAGAAGGATATACAGAGACTTAGATCTGCTGAAATGAGATATCTTCGGAGGACTGCAGGATACACACTACTAGATCACAAAAAAAATGAAGACATCTTAGAAGAATTACACATGGAATCTTTAGAAAACAAAATTTCTGATTATAAGTCAAGATGGATGCAACATGTTCATCGAATGGAAGATCACAGAATACCCAAACAAATGTTAAGATATCAACCTGCAGGAAGAAGAAGACCAGGACGTCCACTCAAAAGACTTCTGGATGGTGTTTCTCTTGAGGCCGAAACAGGTCAACAAATGGCCTAAATTCGTGAGTGTACTATGATGATGATGATTTGAATATAAATTCTTCTAAATTTATTTCCACTATAATAGTTTAAATATGATGATTAGCTAACTCACTGGCACTATCGAACCCGTAGTTTCATGACCACGCAGACATAAGCTCTACATTCATCCCTATCCTGAGGTATTGTTTTACAATCACCTCCTGTATAACATACTTCTCTCAAATCATAGTCAATGTTATTCTCCCATGTTCTTAGTCTATCAACTGGACGCTTTCCCTCTGATTTTTTTACAAGAAATTTTATGCTCTTCTTCCATTCCCCATTCGTGCCACATGTCCTGCTCATCGCAGTCTATGAGACTTAACAGTTCTTATTATATTTGGTTGCTTATAAGATCATGTAGCCTATTTCACTGTTATTTAGTCTTCTTGATTCACCTATCTATTCGTCTCTATTTGGTACAACAATTTTCCTATAAACTTTATTCTCAAATACTAGTAATATTTTCTCCTCGCTTAAAGTAAGAGTCCATGTTTCGCATCCATAAAATATAATTGGGAGAATAACAGTTTTATATATTTTCAGTTTAATGTTTCTGAGAGAACTTAAAACGACAAGAGTCCCTGTAATGCAATGATAGCAAAATTTGACAATTATATCTATATTGCTATGTTTTCTGATTCTGTCGAGGAAACATAATACTGAAAATAAAAAAAATCTACTCTCTCCATCACATTCCATGTTTTTATTTTAAATTTATTTTTCTATATTTTAAAATATAATCCTCAACTCTTTGCTTTATCCTATAGAAAAGTTCATTTTCATTCCAGCTACTCAGATACTTTCCGGATACAATTGATTGCTGTAACACACTTCAAACAAGTAGTGGGATGGACAAAGATAGATACATGATCTTTCCATTATATCTTGGACGTACAAAGATATCACAACCCGAGGTATCTGCTATTTTTTTCCAGAAGAGAAAAATCAATACAGCTTTATTGTCAATAGGAGATGAAGCTGGGATTCTCTCGAGGTCTGACAGATGGTATTGCTCTTCATTTGATATATCTGAGACATAAAAAATTCCATTCAACAAAAGTTAGTTGTTTCCTAAAGAGAGATCATTTAGAAGGACCTCGTTTCTAATAGCCAATTATAAGCGGAATTTTATAATCATTGTCATTAAAGAAAATAGTTCTATATCAAAATTTCATCTTACATAAAAATATAGCTGGATGCCACATTTCACTAAAATTAACTACGCCTGTATTATCAATTTCCTATTAAATATTACTATTATAAAAAAGGCAAATTATTTATTTTTTCAATTTAAAAAAAATAGTCTCAATAATAGTTTACGTATTCATAAAATTAACACAGCAGAATGTAGGGTTAACTAATTTAACAAAAAAATCAACACCAGAATGTGTTACCATTTTCATAAGTTATTTTTCTCAAGTTAATATTAAATTTTTAAAATGTAGGCCTATTATAAATTATTTTTATAACTAATTCACTGTGACTATCGAACCCGTGGGTTCTTTGGTTTACCTACAAGGAGCTCCAATTCACCTCTTTCATTCCCCATTCGTGTCACATGTCCTGCCCATTGCAGTCTACGTGACTTAACTGCTCTTATTATATCTTGTTTCCCATAATGATCAAGTAGCTCACTGTTATGTGGTCTTCTCCATTCGCCTGTTTATTCTTAACTCTTTGGTCCAAACATTTTCAATGAACTTTATTCTCGAATACTCGTAATCTTATCTCCTCTCTCAAAGTAAGAGTCAATGTTTCGGATCCATATAGTATAACTGGGCGAATAACAATTTTATATGTTTTCATTTTAAGCAAGTTGGGACAAGTAAGTGTGTGATCCGTAGTTAAAATCCCTCTACCGATAGGTCGTGCCACTGTAAGGCCCGTGTGACGTCTGGCATATAAGAAGTAACTATACGGTGAGAGGTTACTTACTTACTCACTGGCACTATCGAACCCATAGGTTCATGGCCGCGCGGACATAAGCTCTCCATACATTCATATCCAGAGCTAATGCTTTCCAATCATTCCCTGTATAATCTACTTCCCTCTAATCATAGTTAATGTTATTCTCCCACCTCATTCTTGGTCTACCAACTGGGCGTTTTCCCTCTGGCTTTCCTACAAGAAGCTTCCATGCAAGTCTTTCATTCCCCATACGTGCAACATGTCCTGCCCATAGCATTCGGCGAGACTTAACTGTTCTTATTATATCTGGCTTCCTATAAAGACCATGTAGTTCATTATTATATAGTCTTCTCCATTCACCCATCTGTTCGTCTCTCTTTGGTCCAAAAATTTTGCTAAGAACTTTATTCTCAAATACTTGCAATCTCCTTTCCTCCCTTAAAGTAAGAGTCCATGTTTCGCACCCATATAGTATAACTGGTAGAATAATAGTTTTGTGTATTTTCAGTTTAACGTTTTTTGAAAGGAGTTGGGACATCAAGAGTCTCTGCAATACATAATAGCATGCATTTCCAGAATTGAGCCTATGTTTAATTTCTTTGTGCATCTCATTCCTATTTGTGATTATTGTTCTTAGGTATTTGAATTCAGCCACTTCCTCAAAATTTCCCTCATTTGCCATTAGCTGTCCATTTCCATTATATAATGAATTTCTACGTGTGACCATATATTTAGTTTTATTGATATTTACTTCCAGTCCTAATTCCTTAGTGTTACTCAATAGTGTATGCATGTTGTCCTTTAGTATCTCCTCGCTATCGGCCAACAATACTACATCATCAGCATAAACTAACAGCTTATTAATACCATTGAGTTGTAAGCCTTCCTCATTCTCTAAAGATTTAATGACATGCTCTAGTACAAAATTAAATAGTAGAGGAGATAGTTGAGAGGTTAAATCAAGTTAATGGAATGGGTATATTCATTGACCTTAACTCACGTGAATTAACCCTTCAATTGACATTGTATCCCATAGGATGTATCAATTGCTTCGATTTATTTACTACCAGCTAATACCCGGCGTGCGCTGCTACGCCTAAATAAATTAAAATTAATGTGCTTTTTATGTATAGTTAAATAATTAAAAGGAAATATATTTTTTTAGGTATCCCGTGCTGATTACCCGGCGTTGCCCGGGAATCTACTTATCCCGATCTTCTTGACATAAATGAACTAAAAGACAAAATTCGTTATTGTGAAGTATCCGTAAAAGAATACCCGCGGACTTTTTTGTAGAGATTTTTGAGATATTCAATTCTGCGTAAATTAATTTTATGTATTTGTTATGGTTTAGGCAGCTTAAGCCATTTAAGCGTCCATAGAGCTACTTTTTTTTCAAGTTTTCCACTACAAAGGGCGATTTTTAAGGGTGTAGGAGTTGAGTATTATAACTCTCTTATAGCTATGTTCATCCCGGGAATCTGCTGAACATTTTGCAAAAAGCTCCATCACAATCGGATCAACGATACGGCCGCGCATAAAGTACGAACGAACGAACGAACGAATAAACGAACGAACAAACAAACAAACAGACATTCATTTTTATATATATATATATATATATATATATATATATATATATTAGAAGATTATTAATGAAACAGAAGAAAACGAACGAATGGTAATAACTTAAATGTGTGTCGAATTACACAATAAACCTAATAATAACAGTCATGCCTGAGTTTGTTTTCAGTTCGGTAGGCCACATTTAAATAACTGGCAGGAGGAATTAGTGTTTTGCCAATTAAAGGATTAAGACTATTTGTAGTAATAAAATGATTATTTTTATAAAATAGCGAAAACTATGTAACATTGAGCTGCACGATCTTTATGGGAAACCAGATGTGATAAAAACGGTTAGTTTCATATAATGAGATGACCACAAATATGCCATAAATGGGGAAAGAAAGAGCAACATGGAAACTTATTGTAGGAAAACGCGGTAAATCGCCAAGTAGGCAGCTCAAGAATAGGGCGGGTGAATTATAATAATCATTATTTCTTCTTCTTTTTCCTTCCAAGTATTAGGCCAAGGACTATTACGATCCTATAGAAAATATTCCCTCTTCCGGGAAATTCTCGTATAAGACTTGAAAGCATAATAATAGTCCCTTCGATTGGTTGCTGGCCAAAGGAAGGCAAGACCAGTAATAGGGTTGCCATCTTATAGCTTCTGGTCAGGCTTTTCTGGAGAAGAAAAGAAAATAAAGGAAAGAAGAAATGGAAGAAAGGAAAGACTCCCTAGCCCTCGGATGCCCCAATAGCGTCGGGGTCGAAAAAAACAAGAGTTAACCAAGAGAGGTTAGATAGTAAAGTTAAAAGAGTGCAAAACACAAGTAAGTGGAAGAAATGTTTTCCTCAGCTTGGGCACCTTGTGGTCGCCATCCACATATCCCCTAGATGAGGACCCCTGAGGGCTAATCATTATTTTAGAGAGATTATTGATTAATAAAGGGAATTATTGGATACTATTATCTCAGGATTGGTATGTGTAGAAAACTTAAGTTCGTGCGGCCATTAACTTCCAGATGCGATAGTACTGTAATTATTTGGTAGAATTACATTTTTAACTTTTATCTACTATGCTACTTCAATGTATTCCCTAATTTATTATACACTATTTAACTCATGCCCCAAATGGTAGTCAATGACCAATCACGTTTCAATGGATTTTGCTTTACAACCAAAGACAGGCGTGTTTCACCTCGCTCTTTATCGATTTCTCTTTATCAGCTCCTGCTATTGTCATAAAGAAAGCTCCTCCTTTTTTAATATCCTGAACAGCTCAGAGCATTATTTTTCTCTAACAAATACATTGAATATAGCAAGTAATGAACGGACGGATTCCTTGATTATACTGAGTTGTTTACTAAAAAAATTAACAACCTATAATGTTGATTATAATATACAATTTGATGTGTTTCATTGTTTATCCATTAGGATGTATTCTTACAATATTGCGATCCTATTTTGCAATAAGTAATATGATCAAGTTGCAGTGAATATACATAATCTCACATTTCTGATTTGTTTTCATATATCGTCGTTTACATTAAATGTATAAATATTTGAAAATACCGGCAACTATATTTAAATAATGACTTTTGAGTAAACAACTAAATATTATTCGTTAAATATCCTAACAAATGCAACTCTTGATTTTCAAACCCTCTAGTTACATTGAAAACAACTCTTGGCATTACTTATGATAAAAAAACTTAAAACCTAAAAAATAGTAGCTAATAATAAATTAAGTTAGATCATGAGAGTGGATAAAAAGCAGACGAATATTGTGAGTTAAGTAATGTTAAAACGTGTGAGTGAATGATGTGCCTTTGTTTTAAATGTTCGTGATATCTCGGAGCTGGTCTTAGCATTGAACTGGTCACTCATCCGAAAGGCCCTCCATATACTTGTGTGGCCAAAAAATTTAGTGTGTGATCCAGAATTTCAAATCCTTTCCTGACAGTTTGTGCCACTGTAAGGCCAGTGTGGCATGGGAAACATGAAAGTAACTATAGAGAGAGCAGCTAACTAAGGTAAAGAGAGAGAGAGAGAAAGAGAGAGAGAGAGAGAGAAAGAGAAAGAGTGAGAAAGTTAAAGAGAGAAAGATAGAGAAAGAGAAAGAGAGAAAGGAGATATAGAGAGAAAGGGAAAGGAGAGAGAGAAAGAAAGAACTAAAGAAAGAAAGAAATAAATAAAGAAAGACAGAAAGAAATAGATAACGAGATAAAGAAAGACAGAAAGAAATAAAGAAAGACAGAAAGAAATAGATAACGAGATAAAGAAAAAGAGAGAGAAAAAGGAGAAATATAGAAAGAGCGAGAAAGGAATGGAAAGTGGGAAGGAAAAAGGGAGAAAGGAAGAGGGAGAGAAAGGGAGAAAGGGAGAGGGAGAGAAAGGGAGAAAGGGAGAGAAAGGTAGGAAGGGGAAAGGAGGGAGAAAAAAGATAAAGAAACAAATAAAGAAAAAGAGAGAGAGAGAGAGAGAGGATAAGAAAGAGAAACAGAAAGAGGGAATGAAATAGAGAGAAAGGGAGATAGAGAAATGGAAAGAGTGAAAAGGAGAGGGAGAAAGAGAGAAAAGAAGAATTAAAGAAAGAAAGAGAGAAAGAAAGAGAAAGAGATAGTGATAGAAGGAGAAAGAGAGGGATAGAGGGAAAGAGGGAGAGAAAAATAGAGAAAGACAGACAGAGAGAAATAAAGAAAGGGGAGAAAGAGAGAACGAAAACGAACGAGAGAGAAAGGGTAAAAAGAATAGGAGAGAGAAAAGGGAGGGAGAGAGAAAGGGAGTCAAAGGAGGTGAGAGAAAGGCAGAGAGAGAAAGGTAGAGAAATAAAGGTAGAGATATAATAGAAGGAGAGAGAAAGAGTTAAGGAAAGAGTGAAAAGAAAGAAAGAAAGAGACAAAGATAAAAGGAGAAAGATATTGTGTAAGGGGAAGAGTAAGATAGGAGAAATAGAGATGGAAAGAATGATTGAGAGAAAGAAAGAAAGAGAGAGAGAGAGAGAGAGATATATATATATATATATATATAATTAAATAATGTTAACATATCTAGAATTTCTTGGGCTAGAGAACGTCGAGAAGTTAAGAGTTTCGTATGCAATTCGACTAATAAATAAATAATAAAGAAAGAGTAGAGAATGATAATTAATGTGTAAGTAAATTAAACTTTAATTAACAGAGAATGTAGTTAATTGGCAAACTCCAAAGACAGTTTGTTAAGACTGGTTTACAAATCTCAAAGTATTCAGTCATTAATTTGACGGTGACCTGCCTTCAGAGTTTCTTGAATGACATTGCAATCTCTTTTATTCTTGTGGACTAATCATGAATCACCGAGACTCGCACAGAAAAGACTTATGGCTTAAGGCGGAGACGAAAGATCGTTTTCTTCGAAGATTGATGAGTGAAACTGGACGTACAGATGGTTCTGATAACAGCTGAACAGTCGACAATTCCGCTCAGCAGAGGCAAACACTGCAAATAAAGTGACCGGAAGCTTTTTTTTTGTTCTGTTTAAAAGCAGCTTATATGGGGAGGAGAGAGATTTCGTTTGTGTGTGACTTGAAGCATTAAGAAGCCATGGTAATGTTAAACACCCCTGTAACATCTTTCATTCACAACCAATAGTTGTTAGAAAACAGAGGGAGCATTCTTAAGACTGAGATGGGGCAAGATGGGGCAATTTTTCGTGCTCTGGGAATGATTTCTCCTCGTGTCCATATAAATTCCTTTTCGCCTCTCATACTGACCACACGAAATCAATTTGTCAGCCTATTGAGTAACATTAAGAAATTGGGCCAGGAAGTAAACACAAATAAAACTAAATATATGGTCATAGGAAGAAATACATTATATGATGGAAATGGACAGTTAATGATAAACGAGGAAAATTTTGAAGAAATGGCTGAATTCAAATATCTAAGGACATTAGTTAAAATAAGAATGAGGTGCAGAAATAAATTAGATATAGGCTCAATTTTGGATATGCATACTATTATGGCTGGGGCACGCCGTAGCGTAGTGATTAAGGCACTGAGCTACAAGCCAGAGGGTCGAGGGTTCAAGTCCCGTTGGGGGCCAGGATTTTTAAATTGACCCAAACCCTCTGGCGGCACTATGGCCCTGGGGTCGACTCAGTCTCTAACGGAAATGAGTACCAGACGCTTGTTCTGGGGGGTAAAGGCGGCCGTCACGCAAGGTTGACAACCCGGCTGACAAAAAGTGCCGATTGTCTAGAAAAAGTGGAGCCTTAACCTCCTACTACCCCAAGGGCCTCCGGGCCAGTTGTGGGATCACTTTACTTTCCCTTCATGGTATCTTTACCTTCTCGTGGTGGAGTGGCTTGCGTGCTTAAATGATCCTGAGAGCTATGCCGGCGGTAGCATTGCTGCCGATAGGGTTACCCATGCCGGACTGATCGAAGGTGATAATCCAGACGAAAAAAGTACCTTGGTCGAAAGAGTGGCGATCTTTCACCGTAAAAATACAACCGTCAAGAAATGCGGACATGGGTTCATCTGGGGTAAAATTTTCCGTAAGTAAGTAAGAAAGTAAGTAAGTAAGTAAGTAAGTAAGTAAGTAAGTAAGTAAGTAAGTAAGTAAGTAAGTAAGTAAGTAAGTAAGTAAGTAAGTAAGTAAGTAAGTAAGTAAGTAAGTAAGTAAGTAAGTAAGTAAGTATACTATTATGGATTAATGGGACTCTTGTCGTCCCAATTTCTCTAAAGAATTTAAACTGAACATATATAAACGTTATTCTCTCAGTTATATTATATGGAAGCGAAATATGGACGGTTACTTTAATGGAGGACAGCATATTACGGCTATTTGAGTAAACAGTTCTTAGAAAAAAATTGAACCAAAGAGAGATGAACAGACAAGCGAATGTAGAAGACTACAAAACAGTAAGCTACATTATCTTCATGGGAAATCAGATATAAGAGCAATTAAATCTCATAGACTGCGATGGGCAAAACATGTGGCACTAATTGTGCACGGAACAGAGCATTGAAGCTCCTTTTAGGAAAAACAGAGAGAAAGCCCTCCCCCAGTTAGTACGCTAAGAATGAAGTTAGAGAATAACATTAACAATAATTTGAGGGAATAGATTATACAGGGGGCGATAGGAAAACATCTCAGGATAATGATATGTGGAGAACTTATGCACGCGTGGCCATGAACCTACGGGTTCGCTAGTGACAGTGAGTTAGTTGATTAGTTATACCTGGGGCCACTTATCAAAAACTGATGTGATTTATAACAACTTTTGAAATAAATAATTTTATGAATTTGAAAATATAATTTGTATTAAATTTTTATTTGTTTACTATAAAATAAATTACAATTAAATAAATTACAATTAAATAAGTTGAATTTGTAAAAATTATATCTTAGCTTGTTGTTAGTAATTCTGCTCGAGGGCAGGTCTTTCACTGCAATCATAGCAATTTCATGCTATGCTTTGCAACTTTACTAGGGAATTATAGATGTGGTAGCTTCCCGTTGCTTTCCACACCGGTGAAGGATGATTACGATAATGATAAGGATGATGATGATGGCCGGATGATTTTCGGAGACCGTTGGACCCTAAGCTTCCTGACATTTGTGTTACAGGTGAGGAAAAACCCGGAAAAAAAAACCTCACCCAGGAGCCTGTCCCGACCGGGAATCGAACCCGGGCCCGCTGCGTGACAAGGCAACACGCTACCTCGAGACTACAGCAGTGTTTTTTTTTCATAAGCTGGTGATATAGTAGCATTTGTTTGCTTGAACATTACTGTACATTGTGATATCAAGTTCTGTTTTTGGGCCATTTTGTAATATCATAAACCACTGAATTAAAAGGCCAACAACTTAGCCTTGAAAATGCTATAATTATTTACATTGCTACATATAATGAAAATTGTCCACCGCTGTGGTCTCGAGGTAGTGTGCTGTCTTGTCACGCAGCGGGCCCGGGTTCGATCCTCGGTCGGGACAAGCTTCCTGGGTGAGGTTTTTTCGGGTTTTTTCCTCACCTGTAAGACAAATGTCAGCAAGCTTAGGGTCCAGCGGTCCCCGAAAATCATCCGGCCATCAACATCATCATCCTTATCATTATCATCACCATCCTTCAATGGTGTGGAAGGAAACGGGAAGCTACCACACCTATAATTCCCTAGTAAGGCTGCAAAGCATAGCATGAAAATGCTATGATTGAAGTGAAGGGCAGAATTACTATGGATGGATGTAATGAAATGCGATATTTACGTGAGAATCTGATAACAGATGCAAAACACATCAATATACCTTGTTTACTCAATAAGAATAGCAACAGCATGTTGATTTAATTTCGAATCTCTACTTAATTAACTAAACAAACACATGTTTACATCTCCCACACCAATTGAATGCGCATTTGTTATAGCATAAAAACAGTTTTATAATACGGTATGCATTTGCCTTCATGTTACACTAATAATATAATTACAGTCAGGACTTAGCTGAGGTTACCTGTTTGTCTCACACGATTTTTCATACAACATCCTTACGCCACTGTTGCACTACACACTTTTAAACACGTTTCGTACTATTTTAAACTATTTTGGAACAATTTTATAAACATTTCTTACGATTTTTAAATATTGAAAGTATTTATATAATTACGCGAATATTGTGAATCGAATTCTATAGACGCGCAAATGCTTAATGCAACATCCGCTAGATGGCTCTCAAATCGGTGTTTCCAACATTCGCAAATATCTGCGAACCATATTTCAAGAAATTAACTTCATTTTGTTAGATTTAATTGGACAAGTTAGTGTACATAGCAATATGCATGTAATTTGTTTTGTTAGGTTAGGAAATGGGAAGTTAGTTTATGTCTATTTTTTTTAGCATTTGGGAATTTATTCCGAAGGTTGGTACGCCGACTTCAGAGCCATCAACCGGGAGCTACATTAACCTTACAGCAATTCGCGCATGCACACTTCGATTGTGTAGAACTTAGAAGAATGCATTTGAGACAAATAGTACACTTTTTACCAGGATTTATATGTAAAACACAGTATTTAACAAATGACCCAGAGGGATTATATATTGATGAGGTAAAGATAAAGAAGAACGATAGTTTTTGTTATTTGGGATCAATTATAGAGAAAGATGGGACATAAAATGAACTAGCAAAAAGTATCAGTAATGGAAGAAAAACAATAGGAATGTCAAACTTTGTATTATGGAGTAAAAAAATCATTAAGAGAACAAAACAACTAATTTATAAGTCCACCCTAGAAAATGTAATACTGTAAAATTATATGGATCGGAAGTTTGGACAATGACACAACAACCTGTCAACAGAATAACTGCAGTCGAAATGGATTTTTGGAGAAGAGCTGCCAGAAAATGTCGACTGGAAAAAATTAGAAGTACAGAAATTAGAAAACAGATGAATGCAGAAAGAAGTATAATGGATCAGATTGAACACAGAAAACTAATGTTGTATAGGTAGTTAAGAAGAATGCTGGATGAAAGAATACCAAAGGTCGTCGATAATGGAAAATTGAAAGAAGGAGCAGAAAAGGAAGACCAAAAACCATCTTGACGAATAACATTCAACATTCAATGAGGAAATTTGGTGTAATGCAGGTGTGTCCAACCCGCGGTCCGCAGTGATATTTGCTCTGTCACATCGCATTCTGCTCGCAGGATATTTATAATTTATAGTGTTTAATATTTATTCATTTACAAAAAATAATCAAATTTTATATAGGTATAGTATGAAATACAATATTATATACGTTCCAAGGATTAAAAGTATTTTAAGAACTCATTGATCTGTAAAAGTCACCTTTAATCTTTGTAACAAATAACTACTGAAGTATTTGCTTTGTACCCTAGTACATTGTTATACAAGTGTAGTAGGTTAAGATATACGAGGAAAATTTACAAAAAAACTATGTGAAGCCACAACCCTACTATGATAATTTTCCATGAATATTGCAAACTATTATTTGCACGATATTAGAATTGTAAATATTTTAAGAATATTTTTGCATTAAAAGTATAGAGAGAGGTGAAAGTAATATGTCAGTGAGATATTTTGAAATAATGATATATAAAATATAACAATATAAGATCTAATATGCTCCCGCTTGAGTCAACTCTCTCACAGGTCTTTCTCTAATGTCTAATGCCAACTTGTAGCTGACAAGGGAATACTTAACCATTACATACCCGAAACCTACCTTGGAATTTTTCCCAGAGAAGCGTTGCAGGGCACCAAGGCAGTGTAAAAAAATATACCGCTTTTAACTGCAAGGGGAAAAAAATTAAAGCCAGAATCCAGCAATGGCAACCTAGTATACGAAGGAAGTGGACGTCCCTACTTGAGTAAGATCAGAGTGGAATGACGCGGCGCAGACGGCAGGTTTTAACGGTTATCCAATCCACCAAGTCAGACATTTTTATTACTTCCCTGCAGTTTAAATGAGATATATAGAGCTTTATTTTAGGACCTTGCAGTTAAAACCGGCAGATATTTTTTTTGACACGGCCATGGAACATCACGACGCTTCTCTGCAAATAATTTTAAGGTAGTTTTCGGCATGCAATGGTTGATAGTTTGCTTGTTAGAAACGGAACATTTTAGTTTCCTTTGGCAATTCAAGGCTGCCTTTTCAACGATTTATTTTTCTGTTTCAGTTTGTAAGAAGAATAATAAAATATGAGTCAGTTACCTCTGCAAAACCTTCTCGTTAGACACATGCCTAACACGCGCGGATGATCCGACTGGGAACTCAGGTTCGAATCCTGTAGATTCGGAAGGGTATTGGCGATGGAATCTTTCGGGTTTTTATCGGAGTTTTCCCGTTTCCCGAATTTCATCCCACCAACACTTTCCATTTCCCCTTCCTTAAACCCATGACATTTCATATATCCTTTCAAGTTCTCTCGTGTTAAGTTAAAACAAGTAGTTTAGTTGGCAATCCACAGGTGTTTAAAATATGTGGTTGCGGAGATCTAGTGGTGTACCTACCAGGGTGCTGCCTCATGACTGCGAGCATAAGCAATATAAAAAAGGTAGAACAGACCAACAGGAGTGTTGTAACTTTCCTCGCGGCCACGAGTTCAACCCAAAAAATGGCGGTATGAGTCGTGGGAGTATAATCTGGTGTGTCGGGTCTGGAAGACGAACTACAACTCAAATAACACCGTAAACTTTCACTTCACTCATCTCCATAATACTGGAAAAGCGCAATAGACCTTTCGTGTCGCGGTGCTGGGACAACCTTCCCTCCACTTCTGAATTACTAACTCGTTGGCACTATCGAATCCGTAGGTTCATTAGCTCTCCATACATTCCTATCCTGAGTTAATGTTTTGCAATCATGACCCTGTATAACTTACTTCTTTCAAATCATGGTTCATGCTATTCTCCCACCTCATTCTTGGCCAGCCTACTGGGCGCTTTCCATCTGGTTTTCCATCAGAGTTTCCATGTCTCTCTTTCATCCCCCGTTCGTGCCACATATCCTGCCCATCGCAGACTATTCTTTTTATATCTGGTTTCCCATGAAGATTACGTAACTCAGTGTTTTGTAGTCTTCTCCATTCACCGGTCCAAACATTTTCTTAAGAACTTCATTCTCAAATACTCGTAATATTTTTAGACCAAAGAGAGATGAACAGACAGGAGAATGGAGAGGACTGCATAACAATGAATTACATGGTCTTTATAGGAAGCCAGATATAATGAGAACAGTTAAGTCTCGTAGACTGCGATGGGCAGGACATGTGGCACGAATGGGGAATGAAAGGTGTGCATGGAAGCTTCTTGTAGGAAAACCAGAGGGAAAACGCCCAGTTGGTAGACCAAGAATGAGATGGGAGAATAACATTAACTATGATTTGAGGGAAGTAGATCATACAGGGGTTGATTGGAAAACATTGGCTCAGGATAGGGATGTATGGAGAGCTTATATCCGCGCGGCCATGAACCTATGGGTTCGATAGTGCCAGTGAGTTAGTTAGTTAAGGTAAGAGTCTACGTTTCGCATCCATATAATATAACTGGGAAAATAACAGTTTCATATATTTCCAGTTTAACATTTTTTTAGAGAAGTTGGGACGACAAGACTCCCTGTAATGCATAATAGCAAGCATTTTCAGAATTGAGGCTATGTTTAATTTTCTCCCAGTCAAAATAAAGAAATAAATTAAAATTCTTCCGGGATAAAGAGAGAAAAAGCTAAAAGTTTTGAATGTATAATACTATAAACTGATCAGATTAGAATTTGTTTGTTCATTCACTCTTCAATGAGCAATAAACATTTATCTATGCTATTTATAATACACTTGTTCAGCTGTCACATCAAAATGCTAAATCCGTTTTTTATATTTACAAAATAATTTAACAACTAATCTTCTCAACATGGGATTTAATATTTTATACTGCGGTGAAAAAAGTAAAATAAAGTAACTTTTAGAATTTAAAAAACAGCGCTTTGTTAAGGTTAAGAAGATTACCATTACTGCACGAAAATAACTCTCTACTACTCCATCGATCCATTATATTATTGATCTGTTAAGTATAGTGGACCCGGCAGGGCTCTACGCATATCTAGAATGGAAAAATCCAAGGGAGAAGTCCTCCGGAAGAGACTTTAAACCGTGGGTCCCGAGTATGGAGATTTTCAGGCTCGTAAAAGAACCTCAAGTCTGAATATAAAAGGTCTCTGATCAACATTTAAACGATCTCTCTCCATCAGATGGTTAGAGCGCTAAACATTCTGAGTTTATGGATTCGGGTTCAAATCCCGACTCAGGCAATTATTTTTCTTTTCATGTCACATTTGCCTTCATTGCCAAATATCAAAAATATAGTTATAAGATCTAAATGTGTATATATATATATATATATATATATATATATATATATATATATATGAACGATTAAGAAATGTTGCTTGGGTTTTCTGCGTCATGGAAAACCCAAGAAAAGTTTTTAATCCTACATATATCCGTTAAAATCTACAATATAATATATATATATATATATATATATATATATATATATATATATATACATATAGTTTTAACTAAATTAAAAAAAATAGTTATAACATCTAAATAAACAAGCGTTATTACTATAAAGTAAAACAATCTCTTTAAAATGCTTACTTGTTGTAGTAACCACTAGATGATAATTGGACGGATATCCCACTGCCTCTTGTGAAATGAGAATTATATATGTAGGCCTATAGAAGAAAAATAAAGATTCCTGAGTGGCTTAGGTAGTTAGAGCGCTAACGTATCGAGTTGGAGGTTTTGGGTTCAAATGCCGACTCATATGTTTATGTTTCATTTCATGCCATATATATATATATATATATATATATATATATGCTTGCAATGCTAAAAGAAAATATAACATCGAAATAAAGAAGCGTCACTGCTATAAAGAAAACATTCTCTTATATTGCTTACTTGTTATAATGACTACCAGAGAGCAATGAGGTTGAGTTCTCGCTACATCTCGAAATGTAAAGAAAAATAAATGTTTGTTCGAGGATTCTTGGATGGCGTAACTGGCAGCGCACTGAAGTATTAATTCAGAGGTCCAGGTTCAAATCCTCGTCCAAGCATTTATTTTTCTTTTCATGTTATATATATATATATATATACAGCGAAACCTGTCTTAGCCGGAACCTTTATAAGAAGGAAAGCTGTAGAGACGGAAAAAATCTCCAGAACGGTACGATTTCATATGTAAAATCGTCCTGTATAAGCCGGAAACCTTCATAACGCGGAAACGAATGGTTTTCAAAGTACCAATAGTTAATTTTTACCTCAGTAAAACGGAAAATTATTCTTAAGCACGTTCTAATTACAGTATTAATGACCACATGTGAAAATACAGCATATGACGCTTTCTGCATTATATCGTTTTACCTTATTGTGTTGCCATTGTATTACGGGGATACCCTTGCTTATGTGTGACAGCGGAGAATCCCTCGCTTTTCCTTACCTGCTTACGTAACCTGCGAGGGAATTGGGAAACTCTTCAGTCTTCCTGTAGTTGAGTTCCTTCTCGCTTTTGTGTAAATAAAGTTGAGTATTGTCGTGCAAACTAAGCCGTGTTACATACACTATTTTGTCTGCATTTCAGTCCAATATGCTATGTCTTTAAAGCGTGCATGTAAAACCCTTACACTGCGTGACAAAATTCAAGTTTTTAATTTGGGAACCCTTTATAAGAGGGAAAACTGCCAAGACGGAAATATATTTAAGGAACCGTCATGTTCCTTCATAGACAGGTTTTACTGTATGTTCGTGTGTGTGTGTGCGTTTTTTTGTGTTTAACGCTGTAGGGTCCGCAGTAGGCTCTCTGTTTACCAGAACCAAGGTGACATCATCTTAATTTCTATGGTTGTCTTTATATCTCTTAATTACTCCTCCTAACTTCTTGGTTAGTCTTTGAGTGACAGTAATGGATGGTGCGGAATTGATAAGAAAATTTAATATCACATCTGGCACATCATATTTCTTGTGTAATTAAGCGACAGACGAGCAGTCTTATAAAATAGGGAACTTTATTAAAATAATCGTAGGCCTGTCGATCTGCAATTCAGCTATTTTAATGTGTCCAGGAGCTTGTTTCATAAAAACTATCTGCTTATAAGTAGTGTAGACTGTTATTTAGGCTGCTGAAACTTGAAACTCTGAGCCCACAGCGATGGACTTGTTAGTATCATAAATAAACTCACTGGCGCTATCGAACCCGTAGGTTAAATGATGCGCGTACATAACCTATCCTTACATACCTATCCTGAGCCAATGATTTCCAATCATCCCCTGTATAATGTATTTCCCTCAAATCATAGTTAATGCTATTCTCCCACCTCTTTCTTGGTCTACCAACTGGGCATTTTCCCTCTAGTTTTCCTACAAAAAGCTTCCATGCACGTATTTCATTCCCCACTCGTGCCACATGTCCTGCCCATCGCAGTCTACGAGACTTAACTGTTCCTATTACATCTGGCTTCCTATAAAGACCATGCAGTTAGCTGTTTTGTAGTATTCTCCATTCACTTGTCTGTTCATCTCTTTTTTACCAAAAAAAAATCCTAACAACTTTATTCTCAAATACTCGTAAACTTTTCTCCTCCCTTAAAGAAAAGTCTATATTTCGCTTAATATATAAATTACAAAGTTTATTTTTAAAGGCAGAGATAAAATAAAATATATGAATTAAAATTTAAGGAGCCAGTTTCATGATATAAAATAAATTCTGGCACAGAAAATATAAAAGAAAGTAATACAAGAGAAAATAAACAAAACAATATAGAACATATTAATACAGAACTTAACGAATATTTGGGAGAAAATTTCAAAATATAAAACGCAATCTGACACAGAAAAAATAATGTAAAGGAGAAAATATAAATAATATGATAATTATGTACACTTAGCAAAAAAAAAAAAAAAATTAAATACGCTATATTTTGTTTTAACAGCCTTAAAGAGTTAAAGAGCAGTTAAGGAGATATGTTTCAAGATATTTACGAGTGTTCGACGTATACAATATTACTCAAATTGTAGCATTTCGAATAATGTTCAACTCTCGTGCATAGTGTAAAAGTAAACAAGACAACCAGTATTTAGATGACTAGTATCCGACGTACGAGTGGTGTAGATCTTTAAACCAATTACGAACAATGAAATGTATATGAGAACCAGGCTTCAAATCCCTCGCCAATGATTTTTTGTTATTTATTTATATTTCCGCAAAATATATCCTATACCATTTAATTCCTGCCAAGTAATCTACTTCCACTTTACACTATTTTAAGTACTATTCCTACTTTCGTAAACTCTATACACCGTTTACTTTTCCGGTATAAATTTAAATGTGTGTGCAGTACAACTTTTTAATAATAATAATAATAATAATAATAATAATAATAATAATAATAATAAAAATAATAAAAATAATAAAAATAATAAAAATAATAAAAATAATAATAAAAAATAATAAAAAATAATAAAAATAATAATAATACTAATAATACTACTACTACGCTACTACTACTAATAATAATAATAAATAATAATAATAATAATACTAATAATACTAATAATAATAGTAATAATAATAAGGGGAAAAAGACTTAATAATAATAATAATGATCCTACTAAATAATACTACTACTACTACTACTAATACTAATAATAATACTAAATAATATTAGTAATAATAATAGTAATAATAATAATAAGTAAAAATACTCATAATAGTAATAATACTTAAAATAGTAAATAATAATAATAATAATAATAGTAATCCATCCATAGTAATTCTGCCCGAGGGCAGGTCTTTGTCCCCTGCGATCATAGGCATTTTCATGGTACGCTTTGCAGCGTTACTAGGGAATTGTAAGTGTGGTAGCTTCCCGTTGCTTTCCACACCGGTGAAGGATGATGATGATGATAATGATAAGGATGATGATGATGATAATGGCCATATGATATCGGGGACCGTTTGGGCCTTGAAGTTTTCCTGACATTTGTCTTACAGGCGAGGAAAAACCTCGATAAAACCCTACCTACCCAGAAAAACTGCCCCGACTGGGGATCGAACGAGGGCCCGCTGCCGTACAAGGCAGCCACCGCCTACATCGAGACCACAGCGGTGGACAATATGATGTTTTCATTGAATATATAATAATAATAATAATCAATCAATAATAATAAATACATACATAATCACAGACCACCATCAATAATACATAATAATACATAATAATTAATAATAATAATAATTATATCAACTAAGGTAATAACACATAATGCTAGTAATAATCATAATAAGGATAATGCTAAAATACGATACGATAAGAGATAATATACATTCACATATTTGAGTATTTATTTATTACGTATCAGTGAGGAAAAAGTTTCACCTTTCAATTAAAATATTTACTTTATATAGATCAAGTCCAGTCTAATAATAGCCCATAGATGATGGACAATAATAATAATAATAAATAATAATAATAATAATAATAATAATAATAATAATAATAATAATAATAATAATAATAATAATAATAAAATAGTAATATCTCCAAATAGTGAGTTGGTTTTTTTAAGAGTGGACAGACAGAATCAAATAGAAAACATTGTAACAATTAAAAGAATTAACCTCAGCGGGAATCGAACTTGTGACCTCTTGCATATGAAGCAAGTCATAAGGCACTGAGCTAAGCGTTTGATGAATTATTGTACATAACAGAATGCTCTTCATTGGAGGATGGGGAACGTATTGTAGCTCTACTTTGCAATTAGTTTACTCGTGTGAATCGCGCGTTTAAACTAATGTTCGTGATCAAGAGTTCGCTAATTTTTTTTTTTTTTGCCGAGTGTACTTTTGCATATTATTAAATATGGTATACTAAATGTCTGAATTTATACATATTAAATTATTTAAAAGAAATATTAAATCAAAAGTATATAACGCGACTTTTTATTAAAAGATCATCTAAGAAATACTTTGAAATTCTTCCCCACAGGGAATCAAATTATGAAGTGGAAATAAATTCAGTTTCTCTATACAGCATTTGGTTTTCTTATGAAATTCTCTTAAATGTAGGTTTAATTTACTTTAATATTTGTAACCTACGGCTTTCCTCCCTTAATGTGTTATATCTTCTTGTAAGAGCCTTCAAATCCATGTTTGTCATACTCTGAGCAGCAGTTTTAGAATTAAATTGTTGCTTTATAGACATTACAATCAATTGCTGAACACTTGTGAGAGAGATGAGTTTGAATTTTTTTACGTGGTCGGGTTACCAGCCCAGACGCACAACCACATTCCTTAGTGGATCGGGGATTTATTTCTGAGTTTCCTTCTCCTAGAATGGTTGTTAACCAAAGCTTTGGAGTCCCATCTACCCCTTGTCTTGGGGGTTTCCTCTTCCGCCTTCTTTATCGTTGAGAACAATATTCTCATTGAAAGATGTGAACGTAACAAGATTACCAAAAGCAGCATTTAACTACGAGCCAAGAGGTTCAAGGAATGTAGGAAGGCCAGTGAAAAGATGGACAGAACAACTGTGAGGAGGAACAGGCATTTTGCCTAGCCAGTGAAGTGAAGAAGAAGAAGAAGAAGAAGAATCAAATACTTTATTTTTGTGTTGAAAACTTGTCGATCCGCATCATCTAAGTGACAAATCTCTTCTCCTAATTCCCTGAAAATTTCTTGAAATAAATTTTAAGGAGAACGATTTTATTTTTTTAAAATATTTATTATCTAGCACATTTGCTTCCCGACTGCTTAAGGCAAGATACCTTTGCTTAGAGCTACGGGACTTGCACTGTTTCGGGTCTCCATGGGGAAAGCCATTTGTCATGGAATTTCGGCCAGTATGGGACCGGTACCCACCCCAGTATCGTGATGAATTTAGGTAGCTGCAATAAGTAGCGGCTTCAGATTGAGAAAACCAGCTATAATGGCTGGGGGACCTGACATGCTGAACACATGTAGCCTCTACACTGGTTGTATGATCGTCTACCTCTGTAATCAACACACGTGGATGTGAGACAAGCAGCTGGCTGGTAGGCCAAGAGCCTTCTAGGCTTGTCACGCCATGGAGAGAAAAAACTTCCAAGTGATCATTCAGAGCGAGAAATAATTGTAATGGCAAACTTTGTGGTATTATTTAAATGAACCTAAATATATTGCATTTCAATTTGTGTATGAATTAAATGCGTTATGATTTTTAATTTAATATATATATATTAGTCAGCATTTTCCATTATATTATGTCTATCTTTAATACTACATGCTACATCTTAATTAGTTTTCCATCAATAGTAATTCTGCCCGAGGGCAGGTCTTTCACTGCAATCATAGCATAATCATGCTATGCATTGTAGCTTAACTAGGGAATTATAGGTGTGGTATCTTCCCGTTGCTTTTCACACCGGTGAAGAATGGTGATGATAATGGTAAGAATGATGATGGTCGGATGATTTTCGGAGACAGTTGGGCCCTGAGCTTCCTGACATTTGTCTTACAGGTGAGGAAAAACCCCGAAAGAAGCCTCACGCAGAAGCCTGTCACGACTGGGAATCGAACCCGGCCCGCTGCGTGACAAAGCAGCACGCTACCTACAGACCACAGCGGTGGACAATTAATTAGTTATATAAATACATTAATACAAAATATAACTTATTTCATCATCATCATCTTCCAGGGATTAAGTCTGTTGGCTCGTGCCGGTTTCATGAAAGCTAGAATTGTTAAAATTGTTCAGACCATCTTCTGTGTGGGCGTCCAACATTTCTCCTTCCGTGCGGTTTATAATTTAGCAATAATTTTGGAAATCTTTGTTCTGGTATTCTATCAATATGTTCTTTCCAGTCGTTGCTATATTTAATTATTCGGTCTGTAAGTTTGAAAATATTTAGTTCCTTATAACTTATTTATAAACACTAAATATAACAACGTTAATCATGTGATGTAAACAAATATTTACCATGTTTTAAAATCAATTGATTCAACAATATTTTTTTAGGAAGAAAACTTGAAATGGGGAATTATTAGTCTGTGTGGTTCCAGTGGCCATTTTCCAAAGTTTAAAATTACGGATTTTTTTTAAAAACGTCTCTCTGGTGTTTTAAGTTTTTTGAATGTATAAGTTATACGATCCACTGTTTGAAGACACGAACAAACTGACCCGTTAATTATTCTGATTCTTTATTGATAAGATATTGTCAACCCACGTCCAGTAATAATTGCAGTCATTATAATATGCATGTTTATTTACGGTTGCAGGCTCTATCGAACAGATGGAAGGAAACACCTGCAGTTAGCAGCATTTGTTGAGGCGGTCAAGCCTCTGCCATTTTGTAGTCCTTATATTTATTAAGTCCATCGCTGTGGTCTCGAGGTAGCGTGCTACCTTGTCATGCAGCGGGCCCGGGTTCGATCCCCGGTCGGGACAATTTTTCTGGGTGAGGTTTTTATCGGGGTTTTTCCTCACCTGTAAGACAAATGTCAGGAAAACTTTAAGGCCCAAACGGTCCCCGAAATCATATAGCCATCATCAGCATCATCATCATCCTTCACCGTGGAAAGCAATGAGAACCTACCACACCTACAATTCCCTAGTAAAGCTGAAAGCATAGCATAAAAATGCTATGATTGTAGTGAAAGACATGCCCTTAGGCAGAATTACTACGGATGGATGGATGGATGGATATTTATTAACTAACTAAATGGCACTATTGACTACGTTGATTCAAGATAGCGCGGACATAATCTCTCCATACATCCCTATCATGAGCTAATGCTTTCTAATCATCCCCTGTACTATCATGGTTAATGTTATTCTCTTACCTCATTCTTTGCCTAATAACTGGGCGTTTTCCTTCTAATTTTACTGCAAGAATATTCAATTTTCCATTAAAGAATATCCTCAACTCGTGTCCAACTCAGGATCAGGTCAAGGGATGAGAAGAGATGAACTCCTTATAGAGGTCTGTGAATGACAAGGATGCCGGCCGACCACACCTGACGCACCATTCCAGGGGCAGACAAACGAAATGAAACACGAAATGGTTGAGATGAGTATGGAGAAATGGTGAAATAAAATTGTGGCAGGGGAAAACGGGAGAAACCCCGAGAAAAATCTGCCCAAGCTCTGTTTCGTCCACCACGAAACCCACATGGAATGACCGAGATTCGATCTCGGGACCCCAGCGGTGAGAAGCGAACGTCTAACTGCTTGCGACACGGCCATTTTTCATTATACATTACGATTTTTAGTTAAATGACCGCGGTGGACTAGTGGTTATGCTCCTTGCCTTTGGTCCCGAGGGTCGCGGGTTCAAACCCAGCCGGGGTAGATGGATTTTTTTAGGATGGAAAAATCCAAGGAGCAAGTCCTCCGGGAGGGACTTTAAGCCGTGGGTCCCGAGTCTGAAGATTTTCAGGCTCGTAAAAAATCCTTAAGCCTGAATGAAAAGGCCTCTAAGCAAAATTTACCGAATTTTCCCGTCCTAGTACTACCTTGGTTTCCTAGATGTCAGTATGAGGCGGAACGCTGACCACGGACCACTCAAAATGACATCTATACGAAAACAAGTGTAACTAAATTAGTATGGTTCAAATTCTTCCCTGTAGCGGGAGAGCGCCTAAATCTCTGTAAAGGGAAAACATGGGCTTACAATACAATACAATTAAATGGCGGAAAAGAGAACATCATAGTATCATGTACTGTAATATTCACAAAAATACTAGAATAAACCTTGGCAAAACAAATAAGTAATTGTGCAAGTAAACGAGAAAGGATAATCAATAAAAGTTGCATTGAAATACATAATAAGTTAAAATAATAAAGTAAGTAACTGGGATATCAGTCTTTAAAATTGTGTCGGTCTTTCTGAATTACTTGTTCGATCTTCAGCAGCTGTTTTGAAAGGCCTGTACAATTTAAATTAATTTTATTGTTTTGGACGACTGATAACTAACTAACTTACTGGTACTATCGAACTCATAGGATCATTGCTGCACGGACATCAGCTGTCCATACATCCCTATCCTGAGCTAATGTTTTCCAATCATCCCCTGTATAATTTACTTCCCTCAAATCATGGTTTATGTTATTCTCTCAACTTATTCTTGGTCTATCAACTGGTCGCTTTCTTTGAGGTTTTCTCACAAGAAGCCTCCATGCACGCATTTCATTCCCCATTCGTACCACATGTCCTGTCCATTGCAGTCTACGAGACTTAACTGTTGTTATTATATGTGTTTTTCTATAAAGAACCTGTAGCTCACTGTTACATAGTCTGCTTTCTTCCTTTAAAGTAAGAGTCCACGTTTCGCATTCAAATAATATTACTGGCAGATTAACAGTTATATATATTTTTAGTTTAACTTTTTTGAAAGGAGTTGGGACGACAAGAGTCCCTGTAATAGCATGAATTTCCAGAATTCAGCCATGTTTATTTTTTTGTGTATCTCATTCCTATTGTTGCATCTCATTATTGTTTCCAGGTATTTGAATTCAGCCATTTCTTCAAAATTTCCCTCATTTGTCAGTACATTTCCATTATATAATGTATTTCTATGTGTGATATCTCAGCACTAATTTTATTACAAAACTATTTGAACTGTGGTTCAGTGTGAATTAAAAAAAATATTTATTATTTATTTAAGTGCAGTGGCGTTTGACACTTGCCATTAGCCAAACAATGACTGGGGAAAATAAACAATAACAAGAGAGATTATAAAAGGTTCATCATCTTTTCTCTGGCTTCCCAGTATCTGTCAACGAAATTGCAGGTTGTTAGGGATGGTCAAGTTCGGATGTGATCAGCAGCCATACCTTCCAGAGTTTTGCTGAGGATACATTGTTGAGTGTAAAACTAAATAAATGGTCACACGTAGAAATTCAGTATATAATGGAAATGGACAGCTAATGACAAATGAGGGAAATTTTCAGGAAGTGGCTGAATTCAAATACCTAGGAACAATAATCACAAATAGGAATGAGATGCACAAAGAAATTAAACATAGGCTCAATTCTGGAAATGCTTGCTATTATGCATTGCAGAGACTTTTGATGTCCCAACTCCTTTCAAAAAACGTTAAGCTGAAAATATATAAAACTATTATTCTACCAGTTATATTATATGGGTGCGAAACATGGACTCTTACTTTAAGGGAGGAAAGGAGATTACGAGTATTTGAGAATAAAGTTCTTAGGAAAATTTTTGGACCAAAGAGAGATGAACAGACAGGTGAATGGAGAAGACTACATAACAATGAACTACATGGTCTTTATAGGAAGCCAGATATAATAAGAACAGTTAAGTCTCGTAGACTGCGATGGGCAGGACATGTTGCACGTATGGGGAATGAAAGACGTGCATGGAAGCTTCTTGTAGGAAAGCCAGAGGGAAAACGCCCAGTTGGTAGGCCAAGAATGAGGTGGGAGAACAACATTAACTATGATTTGAGGGAAGTAGATTATACAGGGAATGATTGGAAAGCATTAGCTCAGGATAGGGATGTATGGAGAGCTTATGTCCGCGCGGCCATGAACCTTCGGGTTCGATAGTGCCAGTGAGTAAGTAAGTAAGTAAGTATACATTGTTGAGTTGGTAGAAGAACAAGGCGATGAAGGTATAACCTAGGCAGTCGTGTCCTGGACAACATTACGGAATGATGCAACGGCTACTATTCTAGGCCAATCTGGGGAGTGTAGTTTGGATGGATACTTTAATTCTAAAAATATGTTCATGTCATCATTAATTACTTCATTGCATTTCCATTTCATTACAACATTTATTTTAAAGGGCACATGCCATTCAAGTTCGAGGAAATGGGATCGGACTACCTACATATTAATCTTATATATAAAATGAATAATCAATTGAGTTGGTGTTTACTTGATGAAAATCCATATTTATTAATTAAATAAAAATAAAACGTAGAAATACATTATATAATGGATATATACTTAAATAAAAATAAAACGTTTTATTTTTATTTAATTAATATAAGATGAATGTTTGTTTGTACTTTATGCGCGGCCATACCGTTGATCCGATTGTGATGGGGCTTTTTGCAAAAACGTTCAAGAGATTCAAGGGATGAACATAGGCTATAAGAGAGTTGTGATACTCAACTCCCACAACCTTACAAATCGTCCGTTGTAGTGGAAAACGTGAAAAAGTAGCTCTTTGGACGCTTAAATTGCTTACGCTGCCTAAACCGTAACAAACAGGTCTACATAAAATTAACGTACACAGAACTGAATCTCTCAGAAAGGTCTACAAAAACGTCCGCGACAGAATATGTTTATCTCTTACGAATAACTCACAATAACAATTTTTGTCTTTCATTGATACCAAGAAGATCGAGACAAGTACTTAGATTCCTGTGCAAGGATAGCAGCACATGGCGGGTATTCTTTTACGGACAACTCACAATAACGAATTTTGTCTTTTAGCTCATTTATGCCAAGAAGATCGAGATAATTAGATTCCCGGGCAACACCGGGTAATCAGCACGGGGAATCTTAAAATAATTACGATATACATTTATAAATTATTTTACATTTTACTTATTCAACTAATCATAAGAAGTACGTTAATGTTTGTCTTTCAGCTCATTTATGCCAAGAAGATCGGGATGAGTAGATTCCCGGACAACGCAGGGTAAACAACACGGGGTATCTAAAAATAATTATGATATAAATTTTTCCGTTTACTTATTCAACTAAACATAAAAGTACATTAATTTTCATTTATTTAGGCGTAGCAGCGCACGCCGGGTATTAGCTAGTAAATAATATAAAATTACTATGGAAAATACGTTGTCAGATTTCTTCTCATCTCTAAATTGTTAAATGTTCACATCGATTATAGAAGAGATGGAAATAATGAAATGTTAAATTTAACCGTGAGTCAGTGTAGAGGACTAAGATTGTATTTGTCTTGGACATATTCAGCATGTATGAGCGCCACATCAAGATTTTGTCCCGCTATTCTTCATAGAGCCGAGGGGGTGGAAGAGGATTTTCACCACCATATTCTTGCAACCCCCAAAGGGACAAGGATTTGGAGCTACTTTCTCCACTAGAGAGAAGGACGTTACATTTCCGATTCAATGTTCAGTACTTCCTACCCTCGGGGGACCTCCACCAACCATTCCCATTAGTCTACAAAACTCTGATTTTTCTTACTTTCCACAAACGGTTTTCCCACTGTCTAAAAACAGTTTCAAATTTTTACCTTGTCACACCATTTACCAATTAAGGGAATAAAACGGAGCAATCAATAGCTACATAATATTAGAGTCAAATCTTTAAGTTGCAATATTTGCCAAACACATGGACCCTTACTTCAAGAGAGATGGACAGCAGGAGAATGGAGAAGACCTCATAACATGATCTTTATAGGAATCCATATATAATAAGAACAGTTAAGTCGCATTGACTGCGATGGGCAGGACATGTGGTACAAATTGGGAATGAAAGAGGGGCATGGAAACTTCTTGTAGGAAAACCAGAGGGAAAACGACCAGTTGGTAGACCAAGATGAAATGGGAAATAACATTAACCATGATTTGAGGGAAGTAGAATGTACAGAAGATGATTTTAAAACATTAGCTCAAGATAGGGATGTATGTAGAGCTTATGTCCGCGCGATCATGAACCTACGGGTTTGATAGTGTAAGTTAGTTATTTGCCAAACGTACTAATCTGCATCATAAATAACACTGAGCAACAAAAAATAAACTTTTTTTTGTCTCAGAAAGAAAAATATGTGATTCTGATAGTATTTTTTCTCCTGAATTCAAATATGATATCGGTTTTTCTCCATCACGCAAGGTTTCCGAGAGACTGACATTTATAATTTCAAATACTTTAATATTTTCTACATTCATAACTACACAATATTCGAACAATCGGACTCACCTAGAAAGTAAGAAATAACGATTTCCTGCTATATTTCGCCTGTGGAGCATCCCTCTTGATGGTCCAACAATAATCGGCCAGCATAATATCATTCCATTTGCCTTGATATCTCTTTTCCATAGCTGAAATTTCCTGATGAAAGTGTTCCCCGTTTTATTTTACAATGGACAAATGGACGAAAAAACGTTTATTAAAAGATAATTATTTAAATCCATTAATTGAAGTTGAAATACAAAATTGTGGGTGATGGAGAAATTCCGAATACATATTTGAAAACACGATAAAAACTGCATTAAGTACAACTATTGGTACTCATGACACAAAAATCATGTTGACCAGTGTCATTAATTTAATTTAAATCGCTAAAATAACATTCAGGGAGCTGGTTCAACCGGTAGCGTTTGGCACTCGCATTCGGAAGTTCCCGGGTTCAAATCCAGGTGTCAACTAACATAGTGTACATCATAGTTTTCTATCCCTCAGAAAATCGTCAATAGGTGTAAAATTTAGTGACGTTGGTGGCATTTCGATCAGTTCCTTTACCAATTTTTTTTTTAAATTTTGAATTGAATTAACAGATGAAGGTAATAAAAGCTTTGGTTAAGTCCGTCCGAGTTTTGCTGAAGAAACACTCTGCGTGCAGAAATAATAATTAGAGACGAAATTATTGAACTAGTATACCACATTAAATATTTAGGATATGATATTAGCTATGGATATGATAAAGATATTAAACATAAAACTCATCAGTTTCAAGCTATCTGTGGCACAATAAATAGAGCATTCAATAATAAAGCCCATAAACAAACAAAATTTAAACTTTATAAAATAATGGCGGTCCTGTCCTTTTGTATGGGAGCGAATCTTGGATTGTCACTACCAAACAAGAAAGTAAAATCCAAGCAGCAGAGATGAAATTTTTAAGAAGAGTAAAAGGATGCACTAGAATGGACCAGATAAGAAACGAGGATATCCGTGAAGAACTGCAGATCTACTCCATAAAAGAAAATAAATTTAACAACAAGATTCAGTGGAAAGAACGTGTAGAAAGGATGGCCAAATAAAATCTTAGATTATTTTCCGAGAGGAAGAAGAGATTTCGGACGTCCTCGGAAGAGACGGTTTTAGATCTATTAGTGAAGACGGAACAGGCAACTAATGCCTAAACCAGGAAGATTAATAATAATAATAATAATAATAATAATAATAATAATAATAATAATAATAATAATAATAATAATAATAATAATAATAATAATAATAAGGTAATGGAATCTGTGGAGTCTTGTACCACTACCAAAGGAATGTTTTTAAATTGGAAGGCGTTATGCATCAACCGGCTATGCGTCATTATGTAAGTTTCGAGAAAAATAAGTTTAAATTAATCTTCGCTATTTATTGCAGCACCCATTTACAAAACTGGATATTGCAAGTTATTTTCCTTCTTTGACTATTATGCATCAACAATCTAAGACCGGGAACATTTGTCGCTTAGCTACATGATTTAAATTTTACAATATTATTCATGAAGATCTGGTTCCATAGCCGTTTGTTGCAAAACATATAATCTCCAATAGACGATAGGACTGATGGTGTTTACATTTTTCTTTAATAATAAGGTTATATTTAAAGATTTTGCGCTAAAAGTGTGCGTACACTTACTTCATGAGCCAGTGCAACCGATGGCATCAAAATAGCATTTTAAAAAATGGCGCTTAGCCGGTTGGTGTATAACATGGTCCAATTACAAACACGTCAGTGTGCAGTATGCTTTATAAAGGTATTAGCAAATCAGAAACATATGAAAGAAGATTAAAAGTGATTGAATGCAACTTTCATCTTTTTTTTTTTCATCGTTCTCTCTGGTTTAATGGAAGATTTATTTCTCATAATATGCAATGCTATAAAGTATGATATACAATCTGTAGTGTCCATTTTTCAGGAAAATATACAAAAAATCGTTGCAGAATATTACAGAAAAATCGTATCAGTTTACGGTCGGTTTAGTTTGCTGACCAGTCATATGGAGATTCCGACACACACACACACACACACACACACACACTGATACACACAAAGCAATTCTAACTTTTTTTTATAGAGGAAACGTTTAATATCGACCACTATTATAAACAATTTCTGTCACAAAGTGTAGTTAAATTCGGGTAATAAAAGCTAGGCGGCGCTGGGAGGGACAAAGAGTTGCAATAAATAGCCCGTACCTCTGATCGTAAAAGTAATACAAAGACAACAAGAGGTTTTCGTTTTATGATTGCTGCCAAAGCGAATCGAGCAGAGCATCACATATTTTGTAGGTTTTGCTCTAAAAACCACGGCGGTAAATTAAGATAATTTTCACCGTATAGTATGAGGTAGGAAAAAATAAAATATCTAGAAAGGAGAGCCAAATAATACACGACTTTGTTCACTCCTATACTAATAATGGCCTAATTAACATTGTTTTTTTAGGGAAGCAAGTTAAAATTACCAGAGCGGCCTTGGTATCCATTGACAAAGGCAAGTAATTGCTCAACTTACTTCCCTAGGGAAGAAAATTAATCAACTTAATTAATAATGTAAAAATATTACCTACTTAAAATTTTATTGACTATTAGAATACAATTTTATTTATCACACCTATTTCTCACTTTGATAATTCAAATATATAGTGACTGAACAGTTGTTACAATTATTAACATTAGCAACTGGTTAATTTTCATTACTATTTTTCTTATTTATTTCAATATGTTTCTCTACTTTATGTAACTCGTCTTTCATATCGCTGGTAATAGTAAATGAACCGCAGCATTCGCCGCTTCCTCTGTGTCACAATTAATAATATCTGTAATTAATATGCTGTCTGAAATTGTTATTTAAAATATCGCCCACTAATTCAGACAACAATAAACAATTGCAGTTGTTTTATCAACATTCCTTTGCTATCAAACAATTGAACTCTTCAAATCAATGTACCATTACATCTGGGTTCCTATAAAGATCACATAGTTCACCGTTTTCTTCACCATTCTCTATCCGTTCAACTCTCTTTGGTCCAAACTTTCTCCTAAGGACTTTTATCCTGTAATATGTAATAGCTTTCCAATCCATAACTGAGTCATTATCACCATCATCATCATAGTACATTCACGAATTTAGGCCATTTGTTGACCCGTTTCGGCCTTAAGAGAAACACCAGCCAAAAGTCTTTTGAGTGGACGTCCTGGTCTTCTTCTTCCTGCAGGTTGATATCTTAACATTAGTTTGGGTATCCTGTGATCTTCAATTCGATGAATATGTTGTATCCATCTTGACTTATAATCAGAAATGTTGTTTTCTAAAGGTTCCATGTGTAATTCTTCTAAGATGTCTTCATTTTTTTGTGATCTAGTAGTGTGAATCCTGCAGTCCTCCGAAGGTGTCTCATTTCAGCAGATCTAAGCCTCTGTATATCCTTCTGTTTCAACGTTCATACTTCGCTACCGTACAAAAAAGTTGGAAGAGCCAGTGTTTTATACACTTTTAGTCTTGAATGTTTTTGGGCAAACTGTGGCTTGAAGATAGAATTTATTACCCTAAAATTGTTTAAATGTTTGATATTTTTGAACTTACATCCTTTTCATCTTCGAATGAGATATTGCGTCCTAGATATGTAAAATTATTCACCTGCTCAAATATTTTATTGTCAAGTACTATTTTACTCCTGACAGGATTTACACCTTGAAATGCCATAATTTTTGTTTTCTCAATAGATAGCTTCAATACATATTCTTCTGTAATTTTGTTAAGTTCATACGGAACTTTCTGCAGATAATCTTCTGAATTTGCAATTATTATTCGGTCATCTGCAAACAATAGGGTGTTTATTTTAGTATTTTCTGATATTCTTATTCCAAATTTCTATTTCTTGTTCCAGCAACATATTATTTCGTTGATATAAATCGCAAAGAGTGTAGGGGATGGGGCAGCCTTGTCTCACACCACGATTTATAATTCTTTCTTCAGAAAAGCTGTTATTTAATTAAATCTTTATGGTGTTGTCTTTATAAATATTTTGTATGTTCTGGAAAAGTAAATTTGGTATATTTTTGTTCCAATATATTGAAGAGTTTTGATCTCTTATTGTGTCGAATGCTTTTTAAAAATCTATGAAAGCAAACTTCTTGAATTCTCTTCTTTTTTCAAGCAATAGTTTAACAGAAAATGCTGAATCAATACAAGATCGTCCTTTCCTAAATCCATTTTGACATTCCATAAGGAATTTTTCGCTGAAACTTTTCAATATTCCATTTAAAATGTCTGCGTAGATTTTGTAGCATGTGTTTAACAAACTGATTCCTCCATAGCTATCCATTTTTCTTTTGTCTCCTTTCTTGAACAGAGGTATGCTTCCATAATTGAGTCTACGTTTAATTTCTTTTTGTATCACATTTCCGTTTGTAATTATTGTTCCTAGGTATTTGAATTTAGCCCCTTCTTCAAAATTTCCCTCGTTTGTCATTGACTATCCATTTCCATTATATAATGTATTTCAGTGCCTGAACATATATTTAATTTTATTGAAGGTTACTTTTAGCTCCCAATTTCTTAGCGTTACTCAGTTGAGTTTGCGAGTGATTTTGTCTAATGCAAAACTCTACCTCTCGTTAGATTTGGAGTGATTATTTAGCGAATAATACAACATCAGAGGCTAAAAATAATAATTATAATGTTTAATATTTACCAAATGTATTCCGATCTCACTTCCGGGCGATTTCTAAGCCGACTGTTAAATCTCTTTGGACTTGGGAAATCAATAACAGATGATTTATGAGAAATAAATATTGACAATAATACAGATTCATTATACAACATTCAATACATTTTTTAGAGCAATAGAACTTTTTTTTGTGGTAATTTTGGCTTTTTTGCTGTACCAAATCGATCGTATACTGTTCAATCGATATACTTGTCAAAGAAGTTAATTTGCGGAGATATCTCTCATTAGGAACAGGGAAATGTGCACTAATATCTTAATAATGAACAAACTAACGTATAGCGATACTGAAATATAGCGATCACAGCCTCCTGGACCGAACATTAACTACCATCATAGCATATCTCCAATCACTATAAGTGGTTGCATTTTGAGCAAATATAATGTTGTTTGTGAAATGTAAACACATGTAAATGATTACTTATTATAAGTAACCCATTATTACTTAAGGGATCAGTTATACAGGGTGTTCGGAAATTCCTATTACTGACTTCTAGGGTTTGTAGAGGAGACCACTAGATAACGTTCTGAATAGGAACCTTTGTCCGGATACGACGTTTTCGTGCTACAAGTACAAGTTCGTATTAAACGTTTAAATTTTTTGCGTCTGCCGGTGATAAATCGATAGTAAATGAATGAATTATGACTTAATAACATTTACATAACCCAAATTCACTAATTTCGTGAAAATGTCCAATGTGTGAGTGGACGTCTGCCACAACCAATCACTGCTCTTAACGCCGCTAGAAAGGTTCGAAATTGCTGCGATGTTATCGGCTGTATTTCTGCTAACCACCATTATTTGGTATTCCGCGTGGTACATAAACCGGCCCCTCCCACTGAAAATCCATATCGGCACTACTGTCGTGAAAACGTCAGGGCTGGGTACTCAGTGGCTGGACTGTAGTTGTAAAGAGCAAGAAACTGATTGATGTGTATATGAAGAACCGGCTTTGAAGTAGACAAATTCAAACAGTTATACTTTTTTATATTCATGGTTTTCTCTTCTCGCATTGGCGTAATTGTAACCCATTTCTGAGGTTGGGGCGCCTGGAAGGAGTTACGTTACCCCGATAATATGACGGGTGATGATGATGATAGTGGTGCACCAGAAGAATCCCTAATCCTAAACTTAATCTAAGGTGAATATGAATGATAATGATTATGATATCCATATGATGTTCGGGGACCGTTTGGGTCTTAAAGTTTCCTGACATTTATCTTACAGGTAAGGAAAAACATTGTCAGTTCCTGCATTACTTTATGGGAGCGAAAATTGAGTAATGACCAAAAAATTGCAAAGTAGAATACAAAGCGCAGAAATGAACTTTCTTAGAAGAACAAAAGGCCGCAGAAGATTGGATCGGATAAGGAATGAAGATATAAGAACAGAGTTAAATATATATCCATTGGATGGGAAAATCAGAGAATATAGAGAGAAATGGTTTGCACATGTGGAAAGAATGAATGTAACAAGATTACCAAGAGCAGCATTCAACTACAAGCCAAGAGGTTCAAGGAATGTAGGAAGGCCAGTGAAAAGATGGACAACTGTGAGGCGGAACAGGCAAATTGCCTAGCCCGTGAAGAAGACGAAGAAGAAGAATAAGAAGAAGGAAAAACCTCGAAAAAACCTCACCCAGGAAACTTGTCCTGACCGGGGATTGAACCTGGTCCCGCTGCGTGATAAAGTAGCACGCTACCTCGAGACTACAGCGGTGGAAGTAAAAAGAGGAAATAGTGGGCAGTGGCTTGTCAGAACATAAAAGAAAATCGTAAGCAGTCAGTTTGACAGCATGATAATCACTCTGTTTTCAAGATGAAATTTGTCAGGTTTTGTATCACTGTTCATTATTGAATCTATTCCACTACACAATCTAGTGTGAAGACTGTTTTTGCAGAACATAAATGCATTAGGACGTGACATCTCCATGTCTGTGGGAGTTTCTAATTGATTGTTCGGGTTCGTAACTCTACTTTTTGTATAAATATCGTATTACTTTTCCTTCATCATCAGTTTGGTCAAGTTCCCATTTACATGTGACCTACAAAATCTGTTATTCATGACACAATAGTATATTACGATGCGAGGTTGGGAAGTGGTTTTTACAGAAGCGAGGAAAATGTTTAAAAACAGAGCGATGGCGAGGTTTTTAATTTCCGAGATTTTGAAAAACACTTCACAAACGTGCGTTGTACATTATTTTTTGCGCGATGATGTTTTCAAAATAATAAATAATAGTAAAAAAAATAACACCTTTTTTGGAAATATTTGCGTTCAATATAAACAACTGACTAACGTTAATAGTGTGGGCAATGTTTATTAGCTGAAACTACAGCAGGTTGTGACACCAATCAGTGATAAAATGGCGGCAAGTTAGTATTTATTGTTTTATATTGTTTCAAATAAAGGTTACTTCATTTAAAATTCAGTGATTTGTTTCGTATAATGTATATTAACACTACCTTTTGGATATTTTTTTATATATATTGTGCATAGTATACATAAAGGTCAGTGGTTTTACTTCCGCACGAGGTAGGTAGTATGTAATATTACAGTGTAGTTATTTAGGTTGGCAACTCCGAAATTTAGGAAGTCGGACTTTCAATCATGGTCGCCATTGCTGTAAGTACGACAAAACGCACTATCGCGCAAAAATATTTATTATCTATCTACAAAGGCGTAACAGTCCAATTGTGGGACTTAGCCTCTCAATTTTAAGGAGTTGAGTTACCACCAAGTTAATTTAATTACACTTATTGTCTTACAGATGTCATGAATGGTATTAGGTCAACATACCGACACAATGAGGCATATAGTAGGTTATTCTCTGTCCAACGTAAGAAGCACACTCTGACATTTAACTCGCGCGTAGCATGTAAGAGTGCAGGCAAACTATGTCAGCTGTTTGTTACAAACCAATAAATTAATGCACAACAACTGTTTTTATTTTTAATGTTTCAGGTTGTATTAACATTTACAATGGTATGTCAAAACTAATTAAATTATGATTGTCAACATTAAATAAATAAATTAAAATCAAACATTTAAATTAAAATTAAGTTAACATAATCTATCCGACAGTCGTCATATTTGTAACTGACATTTAACTTCTCAGGAATCGTTCAGTTTCAAACAAATGCGTATTTTTAGTTAGCCTCCGACCTTTGAAGAAACATGTAGGTGTATACTGTAATCTGAACAACTATAATTAACATAAATAGCTTTAAATACGTAATTATATTAATCGAATACATGATCTATTTTTTCGCTTCCGCTGAACTGTGCTTTGGTCATGAACGAATCGCAGTAACTGCAGCAGTCATGTGCTTCATGGATTACCCGTCCATTTATTTTGCTCAAGTGTCTTTCTTAGGCTGGACAGAAAATAGTAAGGTATTTCTAGCATTTCATGATGAAGCTGGGCAAATTTTGTTTAGAGATCCCTTTACTCAGGCTTAAGGTTCTTTTACGAGGCTGAAACATTTCAGAATCAGGATCCTCTGCTTAATGTTCTTCCTGGAGGACTTTCCCCTTGAATTTTTCCATCCTAAATAATCCATCGACCTGGACCGGGTTTGAAACTGCGACCATCGGGACCAGAGAATAACCGCTAGTCCACCGGACCAAAAAATATTATAGATATTACCTATAAGTATGTTAGCACTGTTTATTTGTTAATAGTATTACAAAACAAGCAATAAATGCTTTAAACTCTGTTTGGTGGAGCAAAAATATTCAAAAAAAAAACAGAAAATTACAAATATATCAAACCATAATTCAGAGCATTTTAACATATGGTGCTGAAGTCTGGCAAATTCCTACCAGGGAAATGAAAGGAAAGAATTTTTAAGTACAGAAATGGATGTTTTAAAATCAGCTGGAAAATCTAGAATTGATAGAATACGAAATAAAGAAATAAGGGAAATTATGGGTGTAAAAGAGGAGCCGGACATCATAGACATTATAAAAAAAGAAAAGATTACAGTGGTATGGCCATGTCAAAAGAATGCGAGAGCAAATATTGCCTAAAATTGTTATGGAATGGATCCCAATAGAACGGGGGAAGAGAGGAAGACCGAAGAAAACTTGGATAGAAGAGGTACAAGCAGCTATGAATATCAGAGGTTTGGAGGAAGATCAATGGATGGATAGAGAGAAATGGCGTTTGGTTTCCGGAAGACGGCGGCAGCTGCCATGATACCGGATGATGATGAGTATTACGTACAAGGATTCAAAATTCCGAGCGAAATTTGAGCTAAATTTATCTTACTTTAAATCCAAGAACCTATGTTTTTACCTAACTAACTAATTCACTGGCACTACTGAACTCTTAGGTTCATGGCCGGGCAGCCATACTCTCTTCACACACCTCTTTCATGGACTAATGTTTTCCAAAAATCTTCTGTATAATCTTCTTCCCTCAAGTCTTGGTTAATGTTATTTTCCCGCCTCATTCTTGGTCTGCCAAGTGGGTGCTTTCCCTCTGGTTTTCCTACAAGAAGCTTCCATGCCCCTCTTCAATATTCTTCTTCTTCTTCGTCAGGCTCTACGACTTCCAGTGGAATGTCTTGGCCTTCTCAACCAGTTTACGCCACTTCTTCCTATCTTGTGCAGTATATTTTAAATAAAAAATCCCCATCTCTTTCAAATCCTCAATTACGTCATCTTCCCATCGATCCTTGGGTCTTCCCCTTGGTCTTGTTCCCTGTGGCTTCCAATTCAAAATATCATTCGGCAATCTTCCTTTTGGCATTCTTAGTGTATGTCCAAACCATTGTAATCTCTTGGATTTGATGAAACTAACTATATTTTCTTTATTATTCTTGAGGTATAATTCGTCATTCCTTCTCAACCTCCAATTTCCATTTTCCTTTACTGGACCTAGCACTCTTCTAAATATTTTCCTCTCAAACGTTAATAGTCTTAATTTATCTGCTTCTTTCAGTACCCAGGTTTCAGCTCAATAACATATGATTGGTCTTATTATTGCTGTATATAGTTTGAATTTAACATTTTTTGATATTAATTTGCTTTTGAATATACCGAAATTAGCAAAATATGCTTTATTCCCTTGCGATATTCTTGTTTTGATTTCTTCTTCAACAGTATTATTATCGTTTAGTATTGTGCCTAGGTACTTAAAGGAGTTAATTTGATCAATACAGTCACTATTTATAGTTAGTTCGGTCAAATTTGTTTTATTTCTCATACATCTTAAATATTTCCTCTTCAATATTAGTAATAGTAAATACTGGAAGGCATTTGGAGTTTTTCCATTAAATGAAATGAGAAAGATCAGAGTTTGGGAGGTACTTTATAGTTCGAACCGGTATGAAAATAAAATTTAAGTGTTTGGTCATTAATGCGCTACTTTATATAATGCTTATATCTGATTCTGTAACAGACGTTGACAGATTACAGTAATTAGATGCGGTTTGTGTGATATTGACTCTTATGGTTATTCACTAATTAAAGTCGTTTATTTTAATAGAGCAATTCCAAACAAAATTGCACGATTAAAAGCTATATTACTCTTATCGCTAGCATTATTATTCAACAGCATTACAAATTTGGTCCATTTTACTTGTTTAAAAATAGATATTTCGGACTTATGAAAACACGCTTCTTCTTTTCTATAGGCCCGTTTATTTACACACACTATGTCAATGATGATAACTTCTCATTCCATCTTTTGAGGGGTCTGCCTACTTCTCTTTTTCCTCTAGGACGAGGTTCTTCGCTGCTTTAATAAGCCTCGTATCATCAGCTCTGTCCACGTGAGCATTCCATTCCCTTTCCTTGTTGTAATAAATGTCTCAACATCTATGATATTGCATTCCTCCCTCACATCATGGTTCCTAACTCTGTCAAGTCTTGTTTTGTTTACTATGGCAGCTTATCTAGGGGCCCTGAACTAACTAACTCACTGAAAATATCGAACCTGTAGGTTTATGGCCGTGCGGACATAAGTTCTCCATTCATCCCTATCATGACCTAATGTTTTCCAATCATTTCCTGTATTATCTACTTCCCTCAAATTATAGTTAATGTGATTCTCCCACCTCATTCTGGGTCTCCCAACTGAGAGTTTTCCTCTGGTTTTCCTACAAGAAGCTTCCATGCACGTCTTTCATTCCTCATTCGTGCTATATGTCCTGCCCATCGCAGTCTACGAGACTTAACTGTTATTATTATATCTGGTTTCTTATAAAACCTTGTAGTTCACTGTTATTTAGTCTTCTCCATTCACTTGTCTGTTTACCTCTCTTCATCTAGGGTCCCTAGTACGCAAAAAAATATATTAGGAGAGTGGACAATACTCTATATCTTAGGAAGGTAACTTGTCTAGGGAAAGGAAAATCTCAAAATCAAACACAGACCTGGCTAGGAAGCCACCTGAGGTATAATTCTGAAACTCAGAGAAACACACAGATGACAGTAAAACGCAAGAACAAAAAATCCAGGGTTATGATCTAGGGGTTCATGTCTCGATGGGATCAATATTTTTAAATTGGCCTAAATCTTCTGGCGGCACTATGTGGCTCTGGTATAGATTCAGCCTCTAATGACTAACCTACCTATATTTTGGGAATTAAGACGGCCATCATGCAGAGCTGACAACCCGGGTGACATCTCATGGTAACTGTTTAGAACAGGCCTGTTAATGTGTGCTCTCCTATTCAACCATACGTCAGTTAGGCTGACAAACTAAGACATTGCTACTCAATTGTCAGTTGTGTTATTTCATTGGGAGTGCACCTGGTGCGGGTAGGAGGGGGGATTGCCTTTTCACACCCAATGAGCACTTAATAACAGCCCTGGTATAGAAAAATGGGAGCCTTAACCCCCTACTATCTCATAGGCCTTCTAAGGCCTGTATTAGAATCAATTTCCTTATTAGGAATGGTTTTAAGTTAAATCGAGATTAAATTTACTAGTTAATTTATGTTGATACAAGGAATATGTACTGGTTCTTGTTGAATGCATACGTGTTTTATGTTTAGTGTGCCGCGCCGTAGCTGATTTGTTAAGGCAAGATGCCTTGGCGCAGAGCTATGGGATTTTAAAGAAAAAAAAGTTGAAACATTTTAAGTAAAATTTTAACATACTTAAATTAATACTCAATTTTAAATTCATAACATTTTAAAAAATTGTCACATATAAAATCCCATATATTGGCATTGATCTCGTTCAATGAGTTTGATGGGAATTTGAAGTAGATAATGCCACCTTAAATCGATTATTTACTTTTCATTTTCTATTACTCTTTATTATTGTACTTGCGCTGGTTCGAGTCTCCAAGGGGAAATAAATTTTCTCAGTGGAATTTCGGCCAGTATGGGACCGGTGCCCCCCAGCATCGTGAGACATTCGGGTAGCTACAATAAGTAGCGACTCCAGTTTGAGAAGACCAGGCATAACGGCTGAGGGACCCGATATGCTGACCATATGTCACCCCTACACTGGCTAGATGATCGTCTACCTCTGTGATTAACACATGTGGACGCGATGCCAGCAACCGGCTGAAGGTTAAGGGCCTTCTAGGCCTGTCGCGCTTGGATTTATGTTTAGTAATGCCTTAGTCATGTAAGGAACGAAACTATAAGAGAAGAGTTAGGAGTAATAACAATTATACATCAAATCTATAATTACAAGAAGCGATGAACTGAACACCTGCAACGAATAGATAACTACAGACTTCTGAAGCAAGCTTGGACGTACAAACCACGTGGGAGAAGAGATCCTGTCAGACCAAGAAAGCGATGGAGTATTGAGCTTGAACAGGACATGGAGCCTATACCGTGAAGATGATAATGCATTACGCCAGGATGTTAATAAGTGCCCAACTCTACATCGGATAGGCTGACAAGTTAAGACACTGCTACTCACTTGTCAGTTGTGTTGTTTCAATTAGAAGTGCACCTGTATACGAGTGGGAGGGGGTCTGCCTTTTCACATCTACTAAGGACATATTAACAGCCTGCCATAGACATTTAATTAAATACATGTAGGCCTACAGCAAATTACCTTAAAACAACTAAGAGAGTATTTAAACGCAGTTTGGTATTGTCTTGTGATAGATTTGGTTTATATGGCGCGGGAGTGTGACATAACAATGAGTACTCTACTATGAGGGACGTAAGTTGTGTGTTTTGCAGAATTTTCCAATCATATTTTATATGGTATCTAATTTTAGAAAACTAAAAGCATGATTTTATCTACGTATGGCATCTTATTCTATACCGAAGTCTATTTTTTCATCAATTATTTTATAAAACAGTTTCTTTGTTCCATTCGCATTGGCTTGAGGTTATTATCTAGTTTCGTCTTGTCCATTTCCATGCTCCCAGCATACATGTATCGTCTATAGAAATCCATTTTTTCCATTATTTAGTTCTTTCTTGACTCTTTTTACTCCCTCAAGTCGCATTTCAGGCTCTACTATCGTCTTATTGACCGTCCTATATTCCCTATCTTATCTTTTGTCCCTTGTAATAGTCCTTCCATATGAAGAAAAGTGTACGTACTCACAAGACAGCTGTAACTTAAGAACTAATATGGATCATTGTACATTACATAGCAATTTGTGTCTGTGCAATAATAATAATAATAATAATAATAATAATAATAATAATAATAATAATAATAATAATAATAATAATAATAATAATAATAATAATAATAATAATAATAATAATAATAATGATGATGAAGATAATAATAATAATAATAATAATAATAATAATAATAATAATAATAATGATAATAATAATAATGATAATAATAATAATGATAATAATAATGATAAATATAATGATAATAATAATATATAAAATATATAATATAATATTTGAAGAGAAAAATTATACGCTCAGATCGGGACTTGAACCCGGGACCCTTGGTTCTCTAGACCAAGTGCTCTACCAACTGAGCTACCTGAGCAAGTACCGATCTAAACGCAAATCTTTCTCTATATACATTGTAATTCCCGTCCACCAAATGCTATGAAGCCATGCTTCTATCTTGCAAATGGGGGCTCCTTTATTAAGAAGACATATTTGGGAATTATACATTACAGCCAGTACGGCTTTTTCCATATTATTATTATTGATTTCTTACATCTCAATGATGGATAAATCATATTTGAAGAGAAAAATTATACGCTCAGACCGGGACCCTTGGTTCTCTAGACCAAGTGCTCTACCAACTGAGCTACCTGAGCAAGTACCGATCTAAACGCAAATCTTTCTCTATATACATTGTAATTCCCGTCCACCAAATGCTATGAAGCCATGCTTCTATCTTGCAAATGGGGGCTCCTTTATTAAGAAGACATATTTGGGAAATATACATTACAGCCAGTACGGCTTTTTCCATATTATTATTATTGATTTCTTACATCTCAATGATGGATAAATCATATTTGAAGAGAAAAATTATACGCTCAGACCGGGACTTGAACCCGGGACCCTTGGTTCTCTAGACCAAGTGCTCTACCAACTGAGCTACCTGAGCAAGTACCGATCTAAACGCAAATCTTTCTCTATATACATTGTAATTCCCGTCCACCAAATGCTATGAAGCCATGCTTCTATCTTGCAAATGGGGGCTCCTTTATTAAGAAGACATATTTGGGAATTATACATTACAGCCAGTACGGCTTTTTCCGTATTATTATTATTGATTTCTTACATCTCAATGATGGATAAATCATATTTGAAGAGAAAAATTATACACTCAGACCGGGATCCTTGGTTCTCTAGACCAAGTGCTCTACCAACTGAGCTACCTGAGCAAGTACCGATCTAAACGCAAATCTTTCTCTATATACATTGTAATTCCCGTCCACCAAATGCTATGAAGCCATGCTTCTATCTAGCAAATGGGGGCTCCTTTATGAAGAAAAATACATGGAAAAAGCCGTACTGGCTGTAATGTATAATTCCCAAATATGTCTTCTTAATAAAGGAGCCCCCATTTGCAAGATAGAAGCATGGCTTCATAGCATTTGGTGGACGGGAATTACAATGTATATAGAGAAAGATTTGCGTTTAGATCGGTACTTGCTCAGGTAGCTCAGTTGGTAGAGCACTTGGTCTAGAGAACCAAGGGTCCCGGGTTCAAGTCCCGATCTGAGCGTATAATTTTTCTCTTCAAATATGATTTATCCATCATTGAGATGTACGAAATCAATAATAATAATATAATATAATGATAATAATAATATTAATATTAATAATGATAATGATAATAATAACAATACTAATGTAATAATAATACCAGTAATAATAATAATGATAATCATAATGATAATAATAACAATACTTACTTACTCACTGGCACTATCGAACCCGAAGGTTCATGGCCGCGCGGACATAAGCTCTCCATACATCCCTATCCTGAGCTAATGCTTTCCAATCATTCCCTGTATAATCTACTTCCCTCAAATCATAGTTAATGTTGTTCTCCCACCTCATTCTTGGCCTACCAACTGGGCGTTTTCCCTCTGGCTTTCCTACAAGAAGCTTCCATGCACGTCTTTCATTCCCCATACGTGCACATGTCCTGCCCATCGCAGTCTACGAGACTTAACTGTTCTTATTATATCTGGCTTCCTATAAAGACCATGTAGTTCATTGTTATGTAGTAATAATAACAATAATAATACAATTATTATTATTCTTATTATTATTATTAATGTTCTTATTAATGACAATAATAACAAAAAAATAATAATAATATTAATACACAAGTTATTAAATGATAATAACAATAAAAATAATAATAGTAATGATAATGATAATAATAATAATAATAATATAATAATCCATCCATCCATAGTAATTCTGCCTGAAAGCAGGTCCTTAACTGCAATCATAACATTTTCATGCTATGCTTGCATCTTTACTAGGGAATTGTAGGTGTGGTAACTTCCCGTTGCTTTCCACACCGGTGAAGGATGACGATGATTATGATGATGGCCATATGATTTCGGGGACCGTTTGGGCCCTAAAGTTTTCCTGACATTTGTCTTACAGGTGAGGAAAAACCTCGATAAAAACCTCACCCAGAAAAACTGCCCCGACCGGGGATCGAACCCGGGCCCGCTGCGTGACAAGGCAGCACGCTACCTCGAGACCACAGCGGTGGACATGATAATAATAATAGAAATATATAATGTGCATATTTGTAGTAAAATCTATAATCATCGTTGATTTTAAACTTATTTGTATTAATGGTTTAATTTGTAAAAACGGGCAATTCCCTAATCCCTGGAGTGATGATGAATTTGTAAAAACTATCAAAATCGTTATGGAGCTTTTCAAAATATTTTGACTTGTAAGCATACTATAATAGATATGTAAGTGTCTTTACATGTCTGTCAGTTTGTTTTTAATGTATACAAGTTTATTCCTGCACTTCAGATTTGTTGAAGATCAGGTTATATTGAGATTCTGAACCATGAAAACAATCTATTGGAAACAAATGAACACTACATTACCGATAATGTAAAACGGTAATATAACAATGGCTAAATGTTTTGGAACTATGGTATGTGGTATCATGAGATGAACTGTGAAATGGAACTAACTTGCGTAATATGGGCGATAATTGGGTGTTGCGGTAAACCATTAAACCCAATGACCTCAGAGCAATATTATGACAAGCACCGCTTGCAATGCCACGCATCCCATCTCTCAATATTACGGCTACCCTTAGTTATCTGCTAATATCACCTGACACGTATGCAAAATGCCCAGATTACTCAAATCCCCAATTTCGAACATTCCTTCATCTCCATGACATTACGTCTAACGACTGAACACTTCCCATTTTCACTTTTTTCTCTCCATATGTATATAAACTATATCCATCCATCCATAGTAATTCTGCCCGTGGGCTGGTCTTTCACTGCAATCATAGAATTTTCATGCTATGCTTTGCAGCTTTACTAGGGAATTGTAGGTGTGGTAGCTTCCCGTTGCTTTCCACACTATAAACTATACCAATATTAGTGAAGTGATCCCACAACAGGCCCGGAGGCCCTTGGGGTAGTAGGAGATTAAGGCTCCCACTTTTTCTAGACAATCGGCACTTTATGTCAGCCAGGTTGTCAGCCCTGCGTGACGGCCGCCTTTACCCCAGAACAAGCGTCTGGTAATACTACTACTACTACTACTACTACTACTACTACTATTACTACTACTACTACTACTACTAATAATAATAATAATAGCTTTATTTTACCTGGCAGAGTTAAGGCCTTAAGGCCTTGTCTGCCACTCAACCTGGTACTCATTTTCGTTAGAGGCTGAGTCGACCCCAGGGCCATAGTGCCGCCAGAGGGTTTGGGTCAGTTTAAAAATCATTACTCCAACGGGACTTGAACCCTCGAATCTCCGGCTTGTAGCTCAGTGCCTTAACCACTACGCTACGGCGTGCCCCCATACTAATATTACTTTTTAAAAATCAATAACTTGTTTTTTCATTATTTGATAATATTTTTATAATTTTATTGCTAATTTACAATCTATCTTGAAAAGACAATAAGTAAATTTGTTAAAAGACATAACTTGTTAGGAGAATACTGCCCATTGACAGCCTCCATTAGACAACATTTTATGTGAAAATGAAAGGAAGTTCTAATATTTTATTTCCTTTTAGTCTGCTTAATAAATAATTTTAAGATTTGTTAATATATTTACGGGCACGCCGTAGCGTAGTGGTTAAGGCACTGAGCTACAAGCCGGAGGGTCGAGGGTTCAAGTCCCGTTGGGGTCAGGATTTTTAAACTGACCCAAACCCTCTGGCGGCACTATGGCCCTGGGGTCGACTCAGTCTCAAACGAAAATGAGTACCAGACGCTTGTTCTGAGGGGTAAAGGCGGCCGTCACGCAGGGCTGACAACCCGGCTGACATAAAGTGCCGATTGTCTAGAAAAAGTGGGAGCCTTAACCTCCTACTACCCCAAGGACCTCCGGGTCTGTTGTGGGATCACTTTACTTTACTTTAATATATTTACATAATGCCTTGTATTATAAGCGAGAGATTAATTCATTATAGTTTATTACTTTCTTTGTATTTTTTCCCTTCTTTTCTTTTCATGTATAGTAGATTTGAGCTGCTATTCCTTTTTGTATTCATTCTATCATTAATTTAATTTTAATTGTATTTAATTTCATTTTATTATTAGACATTATTTTCATTATTGTTCAATTTGACAGATAATTAATTGTTTAATATGACTATTATTGTAATTTTTTTTGTATTTATATGTAACATATGTTCGTCCTGGTGAGTGGAAGGGAAGGCCACATGGCTTTAACTCCACCAGGCTAAATAAATCTATTCTGAATTTATTCTAAGAATGTAATATTAAAAAAATAAACGAGTGAATATGTGTCTGTCTGTCCGTCCGTCTGTTTGTTTGTTCTATATAGACAACTAAATCGTTCAATCGATCTTCGTGAACATTTGTATATACAGGTTTTCAGATGCGGTGAGTGTTTAGCCGTTATCTATTACGTTTAAAATCATTAGGTGTAGGAGTTCACCTAAAACGAACATTTAAAAATCGCTCTAGCGATCACAATTTTCTATGTTTTACAACAAAACTCAGAATATCTTATTGGAATAAATCGAGGTTTGCATTTTTCCAAAAATAGGCGAAATCCGACCGTTAGAAGTGGGGGGTTTACCTGAAAATTTAAATAAAAAATTTACTCTGGCAATCGCTATGTTTGATTCGTCGCATTGTAGGCCTATGCCATGTAATTAATTAACCCCCAATATTTAATTTATTTAGGCGTTGCAGCGCACGCCGGGTATTAGCTAGTGCGATACATAATTAAATGCTAATTAATGGTATTCAGAAATCAAAATTTTTTTTTTTTCTCTCTCTCTCTCTCTCTCTCTTTCTCTCTCTCTCTCTCTCTCTCTCTCTCTCTCTCTCTCTCTCTTAGTGACAAAAGTAAATTGCACTCTCTTTCACTTCTTTTCAAGCTTCTGAATTCCTACACTCCAAGGTATCTGGCGTCTAGATTTGAGAAGTTATCTTCTTACCACAATATTGACTCTGGGTCACAAAAATAACAGTCTGCTAACAATTTCTTTCCACAATACTTCCCCATCACCTAACGCAGTAGCTTCTGCCCGCTTCTGAAATTCCCTCCCTCAAGATATCAGGGGTTTCCGCACAATTGACACATTTTAATCACGCTTATAAAGGAATAATAGCACGCACTTCCAGAATTGGGCCAATTTTTAATTTCTTTGTGTATCTCATTCCTATTTTACCCCAGGGAGATTACGAGTATTTGAGAATAAAGTATCATCACTCCAGGGATTAGGCAATTGCCCGTTCCGACTTCATATTGCATCAGCCCAACGTCTTCTAGGTCTTCCAACATCACGCCTTCCTCTTGCTTGATAGTTCCTGGCTAACAATGGATATCTCTCCTTACTCATTCCATCCATGTGATCAATCCATTTCTGTCTGTAATTCGTGACTTTATCCAATAAAGGCTGTACTTTCAATTCTTCTCTTATATCCTCATTTCTTATTCTATCAAGTCTTGTACATCCTTTTACTTGTCTTAGGAACCGCATCTCTGCCGTCTGTATTCTATCCTTCTGTCTTTTCACTGGAGCCCAAGTTTCACATCCATACAATAATAACAGAGAATAAAGTACTTAGGACAATTTTTGGACCAAAGAGAGATGAACAAACAGGAGAATGGAGAAGACTACATAACAATGAACTACATGGTCTGTATAGGAAGCCAGATATAATAAGAACAGTTAAGTCTCGTAGAAAGCGATGGGCAGGACATGTTGCGCGTATGCGGAATGAAAGACGTGCATGGAAGCTTCTTGGAGGAAAGCCAGAGGGAAAACGCCCAGTTGGCAGACCAAGAATGAGGTGGGAGAACAACATTAACTATTATTTGAGGGAAGTAGATTGTACAGGAAATGATTGGAAAGCATTAGCTCAGGATAGGGATGTATGGAGAGCTTATGTCCGCTCGGCCATGAACCTATGGGTTCGATAGTGCCAGTGAGTAAGTAAGCAAGTATCTCATTCCTATTTGTAATTGTTGTTCGTAGGTATTTAAATTCAGCCACTTCTTCAAAATGTCGCTCATTTGCCATTAACTGTCCATTTCCATTATACTACGTATTTCTATGTGTGAACATATAGTGCAGCCGCCCAGTCTGCGGCTCTGAAGTTTTGACAACAGTGTTGCTGATATGGATATTCAGTGGGAGGGGCCGCTTTATGTACCACGCGGAATATTAAATCATAGCACTTTCTGTTTATCTAGAACGTAAATATTATAAATAAATGCTCATTTTATTACGCGAAATTGAAAATTAAACAAACACATGAGATTTCTCATTTATCGCTACGAAACACACTATTCTCGAAAATATTCACAATTCTAATAAATTCACGAAAGAACAATTCCATACATCACTTCAAAACTATGTCAAATGCATAAAGAACATAGTTTTTATTTAAGAAACTCTTTTAACGTATCGTTGAAATAAAAATCTTACCTTTATCGTTGTTAATCAAGAGAAAAGACGCCACAATCTTCGTATATAATTTTCTGCGTCATCACAGCCGATTTGACTCGTATAAGAGCCGATTTCCTTTTTTTGATTCAGATGAGCCACTCGCCATATTAAAACAATAATGGACTGAAGCTGTATTGTTAACAGTTAATCACAAGAGTGAAACAGCAAACAAACGCACTCTGTACAGCAACAAAGAGCAACTGAAGCCACGCGGTTAGCAGAAATACAGCAGACAACATCGCAGCAATCTCAAAACATACTAGCGGCGTCAAGAGCAGTGATTGGCTGTAGCAGACGCTCACTCACACTCAACTGTTTTCTTATTGGCAGTAGAGGGCGAGTTTCTCCCCTTACCCCTCATTAAACCTAAACTTCAGAGCCGGAGATAGAGTGGCCATAGTGTAGTTTTATTGATGTTTACTTCCAGTCCCAATTTCTTAGTGTTACTCAATATACATATATCATCTCTAATCATCGTCATCGTCATCATCATCTTCAGGGTATGAACCTGTTTGCCCGTTCCGCTCCCCCGCTGCACAATATGCTATACATCGTCCTTCTAACGTAGTTTCGGTCTTCCTACATTTCTTCGGCCTTCAGGTTTATAATAAAGTATCTGTTTTGATAAAAGATTATTTGGTATTAATTGTATATGTTCAGACAACTTATAGGCTATTTATTTCTGTATATTCTCTCGTATATGGATCAGAAAGCTGGACAATAAATGAAAGGCTACAGAAAAAAATCTTGGCGACAGAAATGGATGGATTACGGAGAAGTATGAGAATATCCAGGCTACAACATATTCGAAATATGTACATATACCAGACAAGAAATGGATGCACAAGAAACTGTTATCGATAGGATAACAAAGAGAGCTCTACAGTGGTATGGACATGTACAACGGATGTCGGAAGACCAGTGGCCTAAACAGGCATTGGATTGGATGGTAACCAGGCAGGAGGAAGAGGGGGGAAGTAGAAGAGCATGGTATGAGGGAATATATAATGCCATGATGAAGAGGGGTTGGAAGATGGTCAATGGGAAGATAGGAATCTCTGGAAAGCAGGAATCAAAGGCAAACTGCTGTAAAGTGGAAAGCCTGTATTAAGTATTAAGTAAATATTCTCTCGTTTATATTATATACTTGTAATTTATCTCTGATATCTTGACTTCTACATTGGTCTCTTGAAGATACACCTGCAACGGATCTCAGAAATCTCATTTCTATTGTCTCTATTTTATGTTAATCAGAGATAGTTAAAGGCCAAGTCTCAGACCCGTATGCTAATTTTGGAACGGATACTGTTTTGTAAAATTTCAATTGAGTTTCCCTTGTGGTCCTATTTTTCAAATATCTTCTTACTGAACCACATACATGTTGAAATTTCCCTAATATATCACCTCTATTTATGTAAAATGTTAAATAATACACATTTCGATCATGTAAAGTTCTTCAGACGCCAAACATGTAAATTACAAGCAGCTTTGATGTTAAATTACAGCAAAAACAACGCGAAACTTGAAGAGAGGTGGAAACAGCGCCACCAACTTCGCTTCCAATCATTTACATGAACGGGAAATTGCTATACACCGTCTCCCTCTGCTACACGGGCAGGAACACTAAAATTTCCTCGCACTACCTGCATCACATTATCAAACTGATCGATGAATTAAGACTTCATATGCAAATTAACTGGTGTATAAGTTAGAATATGTTTAATAAATTCCTTACATGTATGCATAACTTACTAATAATATCCTTATAAAAGCTCATCACACTGAATATAAATGCTATATTATTTATTATTATTATATTAATTATAATAATAATGGGGTTTTCCTCACCTGTAAGACAAATGTCAGGAAAACTTTAAGGCCCAAACGGTCACCGAAATCATATGGCCATCATAATCATCCTTATCATTATCATCATCACCATCAACCTTCACCGGTGTGGAAAGCAACGGGAAGCTACCACACCTACACAATTCCCTAGTAAAGCTTCAAGCATAGCATGAAAATGCTATGATTGCAGTGAAGGACCTGCCTTCGGACAGAATTACTATGGATGGATGAATAATAATAATTATATTAATAATAATAATAATAATAATAATAATAATAATAATAATAATAATAATAATAATATATTTTTTGAGAATGTTCCTGATCATTGAGGGATTTTTCCGACCAATCTTAGTAATTAGCATGAACTAAGAAAAAAAATATAAATGACTACGGACTTATAAACTATCAGTTTGCAATAAACATTTACAATTTTCCGTTAATTAAAGTTCTCCATCGTTCTCTGTCCTCTGTGTCTTCATCTGTTACACCAAATTTCCACATTGCATTTTGAAAGTTGTTCTTCCAGGTTGTTCTTGGTCTTTTTTTCTGTTCCTTCTTTCAATTTTCCATGCATAGACGGCCTTTGGCACTCTTCCATCCTGCATTCCTCTTACGTGTCCATACCATTTTAGCCTTCTGTGTTCAATCTCATCCATTATATTTCTTTCTGCATTCATCCATTTTCTTCTTCTTCTTCTTCTACGACAAGCTTTAGGCTATGCAGCCTGTTCCGGCGAAGTTAAAAGTGGAGTCCATCTTCTACGTGGTCGGCCAACATCTCTTGTTCCTCTGGGATTATACAGGAAGGTTCTTTTTGGTATTCTTTCGTTGTTCATTCTCATTAAGTGTTCTGTCCATTTCTTATTATTTTCGCTGATTTTATCTTCAATTTTATATATATTTAATTCTTCTTGTATAGTTTCATTCCTTATTCTATTCGCTCTTGTGCATCCTTTCACATTACGTAAAAACAGCATTTCCGCAGTCTGTATCCTGCTTTTATCCCCTGATTTCATTATCCAATTTTCACTTCCATACAACAACAAAGGAACAGCCATTGTTTTATATAATTTAAGTTTCGTATCTTTCCTTGTTTTCCGACCTAAGGTTCTTTTTATGGTTCCACAAATAGCCAGAAATTTATTTACTTTATTTTCTATATCTTTATTTTCTCTATAAGTTATATCACATCCTAAATATTGGAAATGTGATACTTGTTCTATTATTTTGTTATCCAGTACAATTTTTGATCTAATTCCATATTTACCAATAAATGCCATTACTTTTGACTTATTTATTGATATTTTACAATTATATCTATTGGCTATTAATTTAAATTTATATGCTAACATTTGGAGCTCATTTTCAGATTATGCTAAAAGTACAACATCGTCAGCGAATAATAAAGCATTTATTTTATCTTTATTATCAATTAATATTCCTTCATTAGTTAAAACCTTCTTCCATTCTTTTAGGATATCGTCCATATAAATATTAAATAATATAGGTGAGAGTGAACACACTCCTGGTACTCCTTGGTTTATTTGAAAAAATGTCTTATTTTTTGTCAACTGAGGGTCAATACAAATATTTGTTCCATAGTACAAGCTCTTAACAGTTTCTATAATCTGAATAGGGAGGCCTTTTTCTTTTAGGATATTCCACAATATTTCCCTGTTTACTCGATCAAATGCTTTATCTAAGTCTATAAATAACAAATGTGTTTCCAGGTTTTTTCTTGTCTTTTGTTTATTATTTGATTCAGGGCAAATACTCCATTTTCTAATTTCTGCTATATAATAACAGAAATCTAGAGGTGCCAGCGGAAGATGGAGAGAAGTAATTTAGAGTGACAATTAAGGATATTATATAATTACATTTATATTAATATAATCCACTTGTATCCACCGCTGTGGTCTCGAGGTAGCGTACTGCCTTGTAAACGCAGCAACCCCGGGTTCGATTCCCGGTCGGGACAGGCTCACGGGTGAGGTTTACGTCGGGGTTTTTCCTCAACTGCAAGACAAATGTCAGGAAGCTTAGGGCCTAACGGTCTCCGAAAAAAACCTCATCGAGGAGCCTGTTCTGACCGGCAATCGAACCCGGGCCCGCTGCATGGCAAGGCAGCACGCTACCCCGAGGCCACAGGGGTTGACAACTATACCATAGAGGTATACAATTTTAATATATAATTATAAATATTATCAAATGTGAACAATTGTGACAAATGATAATTGTAATATTTTTAGTTAAGATCTCTAGACCACGTCAAATCTTAAATTACCAGCCACTAGGCAAGAGATCTTTGGGCAGACCCTTCAACCGTTGGATTGAGACGTAACAGACCACTAGGTCTATCATATGAAAGGAAGAAGAAGAAGAAGAAGAAGAACTTATTTAGGTTTAGGTCGTTTGAGCCTGTTTCTATGAGATCTCAAGATGTGGTTGGTCAGTCCATCTTAATTTTCGTTTTCCTTTATCTTGAAGTCCTTTAGGTTGGTACAGCAATGCTAATTCAGGAAAGCGAGATGGCCATTTTTTGGACATGTTGTAACCAATTACTTTGTAAATTTTGAACTCCTTTAACTATATTTTGAACTTCCAATTTATCGTAAAGATCGATTTTTTTTTTTTTTGCTTGTCCAATTTTGTGAACCCAGGAAGAGGAATGGACGTAAAAATCTCATCTGTGCAGCTTGACATTTTGATTTGATTTTAGAATTTAGTATCCAATTTTCGCTTTTATATTTCAGGCCTGATTTTGTATTTACATTGTGATGTGAATCTCAATTTAGTTGAGGTTGACATTTGTTTACCAAAAATTATTTTTATGACTCAATTTATTTCATTGTATTTCTACAATTTTCATCTCTGTATCATTCTTTTTATATCTGATATTAGATGACTGAGGTAATTCAATTCCGAAATTTGTTCTATAATTTTCATAAGTAATGCCACGAGTGATTTCCAAAAAATTCAAGACTCACGAAGTGAGGAGTGAATTTATCTAGAGAATTTGGAAATCAAGAATGGCATTTGTTAGGACTATTTAGCAAATAAAATTAAGCTGTTTACCCACAAATCATTATTTAACTATAGTTATTTTAGAATATTTATATATTTAATGTAAACGGCGATGTTTGAAAACAAATGAAAAACGATAGGTACGCTTCATCTGCTTCTTTTGTTCATCACTGCAACCAGATCATATTATTTATTGCCAAAGGAACGCAATATTGTAAGAATGCACTCTAGTGGAGATAAAATTAAACACATCAAACTGTATATTAATTCATTTCTGATGTCCTATGACAATTCTATTTTTCTGGAATGTTATTACCTGGGGAAAAAAAATACATTTAAGAAAGTGCAAACAGTGGTCTCTTTTTTTTGATGGTATAATCAATTGCTACAAATGTTTTATATTAACTCCCGCATGCACTACGTGCTGACATCCATGCACTATATACACAATCTGGTAGCCGTATTTCTTATAGGGTCAGCCACTGCAAAATAATGCTATGACCTATTCAGAATATTAAAAAGGAGGTGCTTTCTTTATTATCATAAACTTTAGTTGGTAAATTCTAGGCGAAACACGACTGTGATTGGTTGTAAATAAAAAATCAATGAAACGTGATTGGTCATTGACTCCCATTTGGGGCATGAGTTAAATAGTCATAAGTAATGCCACGAGTGATTTCCAAATTATCGATTAATTTATCTAGAGAATTTGGAAATCAAGAGTGGCATTTGTTAGGACTATTTGACTAATAAAATTAAGCTGTTTACTCATAAATCATTGTTTAACTATAGTTATTTTAAAATATTTATATATTTAATGTAAACGGCGATGTTTGAAAACAAATCAGAAATGTGAGGTTAAGATCATTCACTGCTGCTTGATCATATTATTTATTGCCAAATAAGATCGCAATATTGTAAGAGTGCACCCAAGTGGAGAAATAATGAAACACATCAAACTATATAACATAATCAACATTACGGGTTATTCATTTATTTTTTTAGTAAACAACTCAGTAAAATTAAGGAATCTTTTCATTATTTGCTACATTAGATGTATTTGTTGGAGAAAAATAATGCTTTGACCTGTTCAGAACATTAAAAAGGAGGAGCTTTCTTTATCACAAAAGCAGGAGCTGATAAAGAGAAATCGATAAAGAGCGAGGTGAAACACGACTGTCATTGGTTGTAAAACAAAATTCATTGAAATGTGATTGGTCATTGACTAGCATTTGTGGCATGAGTTAAATAGTCAATGTAATTCTATTTTAACTCTTCACAAATATTTTCCACACATACTCATAGATTTTCTCATTTCAAGTTCTTATTTGTAGCTTCTCTATAACCAACCAAATTGTTTCTGTTTAATTTAGTTATATCTTGTATATTGATATAGTGACCACCAGATGTAAGTTGTTTGGGCACTAAACTAGATTTTCTTTCTCTACAGCTGAAGCCTTAGTCAAAACATGAATGAGATCACAAGTTGGGAACAAAATGATGTACCACAACGTAGTATTGAATTACAGTTGAATTATTATAAACTTGTTACTGTATGTTGCAGTTACTGCAGGAAATTAGCGAAGCTTGTTTTGTAATTTGAGCAGACGACAATCCACACGGATTTGATAACTAATTTCATGACGTTTACGCATTTGAATAGCGCTGAGAATTCACTTGTTTCAGCATTTAATGGCGTTTGACTAGCATTCGTCAGATAATTCGATACAAATTGGCTAAAACAGCAATCTGAAACTGATTTTGCATGCAATGTGAAGGACAGATAAATTCAGCTACCACTGTGGGACTTAGTGACGAAGCAATGGCACGACCACAGATAATAGAACAGTTTCACAGATTAACTTCATATTAGTACAATTACCAAAACGCTTTACTCTTTGTCATGCAGAATGTACGTAGTTTCTTTTATATCGGGTAAACTATGATTGTGTTATGCAAATTCAAAATCATTTTGTTATGGACTTAACATTCTCGTATTGAAGTGCATTAAAGGGATCTATAATTAAGTTATAATAACCAACTTCTCTCTGATAATAGCTTGTTAATGTTGACATTATAGATACAATTATATTTGATTGATTAACTAAAATGTCATGCTTATATTATTGTTACAAAATTGGATGGGGTTGTAGCAATGAGTCAGCTCCCCATTATACACAAACAAATCTTTTTTTCACGGTTTAGGCTTATATATTAGCCTATTCCGGCTCATAATTGCTGCTCTTTCCATCTTTTCTTTGGTCTTTTCAAACTTCTTCTTCCTCGTGGTGAATAGCTGTATGCTGCTTTTGGTATTCTATTCTCAGTCATCCTTGCCAAGTGTTCTTTCCAGTTTGTTCTGTATTTCACTATTGTTGTGTTTAATTCCACAACTTTTAGTTGTCTTATTTCTGTGTTATGTTTTTTGTCTGTTCTTTTATATCTTGCTATTGGTCTGAGGAATCTCATTTCAGCAGCTTGTATTCTGGCAGATTGTTGTGTTGTCACTGTCCATGTTTCGGATCCATAAGTAATAATAGGCACTGCCATTGTCTTATATAATTTCATTATATAGTCTTTCCTGGCTTTATTTTTCAAAGTTCTTTTTAGTGTTCCTGTTATATAATTAAACTTATCTAGTTTGTTATTTATATCTGTTTCCGCTGTGTATGATATTTCGCAACCTAGGAAATTACATCTTACCACTTGTTCTATTGGTTTATTTCCTAATATTATCTTTGTCCGAACTGGATGAGCGCCCTTGAAGGCCATTGTTTTTTATTTTTGTGAGGATATTTCCATGTTGTATTTTTTTATATTTCATTTAGTTTATATAGCATTCTTTGTAGTTCGTTCTCTGTTTTTGCTATTAAAATCTGGTCATCTGCAAAGGCTACTGTTTTTATTACTATATTTCCTAAGTTAATTCCTCCAGTCGCCATTTGCTTCCATGATATACAAAGCTAAAATACCCAAAATAAATAACACCGGACGGGTTTTAAAGAGAGACGATTAAGATAGTATGGACATCTCAAGAGGATGGCATCTGATAGAATCAATAAGATCTTGGAGAGGAAAATGGATGGGGAAAAGAAGAAAGGGAGTGCCTAAAGAAAGTTGGATGGATGGTGTGAGAAGAACTAGGCCTATGAGTGAACTGGAATTTACAGATAAAGATGTACAGGGCCGCTTAAAATGGAAAAGGCGAATTTCTTGCCCCAAATGGGAGTCAATGACCAATCATGTTTCAATGAATTTTGTTTTACAACCAATGACAGACGTGTTTCACCTCGCTATTTATCGAATTGTGTTTACCAAAATAAAGGAAGCTCCAGAGCATTATTTTGCAGTGACTGACTCTCCAACAAATATAGGAAATAATGATCAGATTCCGTCGAACTACACATTTGATAACTGCGTGTTCAATATTTGTGTTTTTAAAAAAACATTTTACCGAGTTGTTTTCTAAAAAAATAAATTAATAACTTATAATGTTGGTAATAATATACAGTTTTATGTGTTTAATTTTTTCTCCACTAGGGTGCATTCGTACACTATTGCGATTCTATTTGGCAATAAATAATATGATCAAGTTGCAGTGATGAACAAATGAAACATAATCAAACATTTATCATTTGTTTTCAAACATCTCCGTTTACATTAAATATATAAATATTTTAAAATAACTATATTTAAATAATGATTTGTGAGTAAACAGCTTAATTTTATTCGTTAAATAGTCCTAACAAATGCCACTCTTCATTTCCAAATCCTCTAGATAAATTGAAAATAACTCGTGGCATTACTTATGAAAATGATTGGAAACCATTAGCTTAGAATAGGGATGTATTGATGAATTATGTCCGTACGGCCATGAACCTCCGTGATTGATAGTGCCAGTTAGATATTTAAAACACATAAGTTTTTGTGATTTACTTTTATATCTAAACGTTTCACTTTTATATCTAAACGTGTTTTGTGCTTCAAATAAATATAAGGATTTGATTTTCATACTGAAGAAAAAAAAGTTGAACTTTAATGGACTAGTGGTCAGAGCATCTGACTACATCTCACATATTTTTTTTTCTTAAAGGGAATTATTCCTGTGGCCTCACATGGTCTGGATTTAGATTAAGTTTCGGTTTAAAGACTAGCGCTTCATTATCATTCATCACCCTTCATATTCTGACGCATTGTAATAGCAGTGTTTGAATTTAGCGGATCACGGCTAGAGTAGTTGTTTCGCATTGTTGGAAATAGATTGGCGAGTTGTTGACTTGTGAGGTGAAAGATCTGCTAAGAATGTTCGATGCGTCTAGCCTTCCATGTCCGGAAGGTTCTCTACATATCTACATCCGTGTCCAGAAGCTTCGATTCACGAAACTTCCATACTAGAAATCTGTCGATGACTTGTCGGGAAAGTTCCTACCCTGGGCTATATAATCATTGCCAGGGTCGGAAGACAGTCAATTGTGTTTATACAGTTAGACAGTCAAATAAGATCAGAAGAAATTGCGCCAAGTGAAATCATGTGTGATTGGAAATAATTGCGTGATAAGCGAAAATGTAGAGCAAAATTAACCCATTTGCCTCAAACGACGAGGTATGCTCGTCTTCAACTCAGAAGACGAGGTACACTCACTTAGCTCTGTTGTTATATATTTTGTAATATTTTTTTACATCCTTTAGCAAGATAATCTTTTGTTAGCATTTATGAATAGTAGAGGAATGTGTTTTTGCCTTCACCCTTATTGTGATATCAAGTACCGTTATATTTTGTTTGTTTTGATTGAAAATAGACAATATAATTTACGGTACCTTAAATCCGGTTTTTAGGAAAATGCATTGAGCATTTAAACCTGAAGCGAATGGGTTAATTATTGCAGTATTTATTAGTGACGTGTCACTGAAAGTTTATGTGAACCAAATAAAGTTATTGTGAAAATTTACGGGAATATCTGTTGTGTTTATTACAAGAAAACCAGTTATTTAACATTTTCCAATACTGTTATTTTAAGCGTTAAGATAACAGTATTGAAAAATGTTAAATAACATCGTTTACTGCTTATAAAAGTGTTAGCGATGGTGGTGACACGTACCTGGCAGCGGACGAAACGAGAATTATAGATTTGTATATGTGAAAATAATTGTTAATATTTGTGCCAAGTCTCGAATGGTATAGTGGGCTGCACACTAGTCTAGAGAACTAGAGGTGCACAGTTCGATTCCTGGTTCAGACATTAATTTTTCTTTTCACAATATAATTATAATATTATAAGAAAACAAGATGAGAACCACACTTCGGGAACGCGGGGAAATATCTTCAGGGTAAGGTAAGTCAGCCTTACAGGCTACCCAACTTCAGAAGTGGATTACAATTCCGCCATGCCAGGAGAGATTTCCAGAATTGTCATAAAAACAACCCCGTGGCATTGGTAAAGCAAATAAATATAAGTGCGTGTTATTTTATTATTTTAAAACGTATTTTACGTTTCAAACGAGTATAATGATTTAATTTTCTTACTGGAATCATGAAATAACAGTTCAGTTTAATATCAATAATACATTAATGAAATTTTGGCTAACCAATTGAATATAATTGCATCTAACCTTTCAAAATGAACAGGTTATTAGGAGAGAACTTGATTACTAGAACTCAATTGTAAATCGCTTTTATGATTATCAATATAGAGGGCGTTAAGTTCATAACAATTGAATTTTGAATTTCCATAACACAGCCCTATTGTATCCAATAAAAAAAAACAGATACGATCTGCATGACAAAAAGCAGAATGTTTTCGTAGCGTAATGCTTCACAGTATTCAATTTTGTACTAGAACATGCCATCAAATCTTTAGAGGATGAAGTAGGCTTACAACCCGATAGTACTCGTATTAATAAGCTATTAGTTTATTAAGTGAGAAAGGAATTCCACTCACTTGATAGCAGTAATTAAGAAAATGTATGAGAAAACAAAAATAAAAATAAATCAAAGGGAACCAATACATATAACAGGAGGAGTTAGACAAGGTTGTCCACTATCAACCACGCTTTTTAACATTTATTTCGACGACATGATAAGATCATGGAAGCAAATGACGACTGGGGGGAATTAACTTAGGAAATATAGTAATAAAAACTGTAGACGTTGCAGATGACCAGGTTTTAATAGCAAAAACACAAGACGAACTACAAAGAATGCTACATAAGCTAAATGAAATATCAAAAAAATACAACATGGAAATATCCTCACAAAAATAAAAAAAACAATGGCCTTCAAGGGTGCTCATCCAGTTCGGACAAAGATAATATTAGGAAATAAACCAATAGAACAAGTAGTAAGATATAACTTCCTAGGTTGCGAAATATCATACACATCAGAAACAGACATAAATAACAAAATAAATAAGTTTAATTATATAACAGGTACACTACAAAGAACTTTGAAAAATAAAGTCAGGAAAGTCTCTATAATGAAATTATACAAAACAATGGCAGTGCCTATTATTACTTATGGATCCGAAACATGGACAGTGACAATACAACAATCTGCCAGGATACAAGCTGCTGAAATGAGATTCCTCAGACCAATATCAGGATATCAAAGAACAGACAAAAAACATAACACAGAAATAAGACAACAACTACAAATAGAGGAATTAAACTCAACAATAGAGAAATACAGAACAAACTGGAAAGAACACTTGGCAAGGATAACTGAGAATTATTGTATTGTAAGCCCATGTTTTCCCTTAACAGAGATTTAGGCGCCCTCCCCTACAGGGAAGAATTTGAACCATACTAATTTAGTTACACTTGTTTTCATATAGATGTCATTTAGAGTGGTCCGTGATCAGCTTTCCGCCTCATACTGACATCTAGGAAACCAAGGTAGTACTAGGACGGGAAAATTCGGTAAATTTTGCTTAAAGGCCTTTTCATTCAGGCTTAAGGATTTTTTACGAGCCTGAAAATCTTCAGACTCGGGACCCACGGCTTAAAGTCCCTCCCGGAGGACTTGCTCCTTGGATTTTTCCGTCCTAAAAAATCCATCGACCCCGGCCGGGTTTGAACCCGCGACCCTCGGGACCAGAGGCAAGGAGCATAAGCACTAGTCCACCGCAGCCGATGATAAATGAGAATAGAATACCAAAAGCAGCATGCAACTATTCACCACGAAGAAGAATCAGCTTGGGAAGACCAAGGAAAAGATGGAAAGAACAGCAATAATAATAAAGGCCAACACGCACACTCTATTGAATAACACTAAGAAATTGAGACGGAAGTAAACATAAATTAAAATCAAATATATCATCACTACGGCTCGGACATGAAGTTAGATTAAGTGCAGTCTTACTATACATAATATTGCTTGATGAGAGAGTAGTACGGGGTGGAGTAGCACCAGTCTGACTAGTATGGCATTTGTGCTGTACTGTTTACAGGTGGTATAGGCGGGTAACGAAATAAGTAGCTAATTGTGGATTACAAGTTTATTTTTTTGCGTAAAATATTTTTTAACTTTTTTAATTAAACGCTATAGTACAACAAAGAGTTTAGCAAATTTATAATTTCCGCATATTTCTAAAACAAATTATAAGCTGGATTTTGCACTTCATTGAAAGGAATATTCGCGGAAACCATCGTTTCGCATAAATCCTTGTAAAATTCACGATTATTACAAGTATCTGAAACTCCTTGTGCTGATGACTGTATTTCATCGTCAAGCTTATATTTTACATTCCCAATGTGTGTTTTAGATTTGCAATGGCTCTTGATAAAAGTTCTTCTCTCCCCCTCCAATTCTACATTACACAATTTACAAAATATTTTATCTTCTTTTAGGCAAAAATACTCATGGTCGTACTCACGTACAAGTGAATTCATCTTGTATGTGTTTGTGTTTCGGCATGTTGTAATCATTCATGAGATCGTGGTGATCGGTATTATGATTTGACTGCATACTATACTTGTAGCAGCACAGCAAAGACGCCAATGACTGTGGCACTGCGCACGGGACAGGACTAACTACCTGTGTAGTCAACTGTTTGAAAGCGAAACGGCAATGAAGTCCGAACTCTAGTTATCACATATAGGCCTATACTTATAATATTTATATAATGCAAATGAACAGTTAAAAAATTGAGGGAAATTTTGAAGAAGTGGTTGAATTTAAATACCTATTGATTATACCACCAAAAAAAGAAACCACTGTTTGCAATTTCTTAAACGCATTATTTTCCAATAACGTTGAAGAACAATATATCCTAATTGACATATTTACATCATAGGACATCAGACCTATAATGTTGGTTATAAATTTCTCCACTAGGGTGCATTATTACAATATTGCGATCCTTTGGCAACAAATAATATTATGATCTACTTGCAGTGATGAACAAAAAGAAGCAAACGAAGCGTACCTACTAATCGTTTCTCATTTGTTTTCAAACATCGCCGTTTACATTAAATATATAAATATTTTAAAATAACTATAGTTAAATAATGATTTGTGAGTAAACAGCTTAATTTTATTCGTTAAATAGTCCTAACAAATGCCACTCTTGATTTCCAAATTCAATTTGGAAATCACTCGTGGCAGTACTTATGAAAAATATAATTAGTGACTGAGATTATAAAGAGTATTGTTAAATAAAAAATACTTATTATGATAAAAACTGATATGCACTTGTTAAACTTACGGGAGAATCATCTCGATTCAAAACACTTGAGGAGACCAATGAACAGGACCGTACTGTGGGATAGCATTTCGCGCAGTATTACATTAGCACTGTATAAACATTTCTGAGTGACCAGGTTTAAGGGAAGGGAACTATATCCGCCTAGTTATAGAAGCAAACAATGAAACTTGATTGAAGAAGTGGAATGAGACCACCGCTCTCTGTAATTAAGATAATAGATGTTTGTTGGTCTATTGTTTTGAGTTTGTTGTGTATTGGGATGTTAATTCTTCCTTCAATGGACGTCCAGGCTATAGAATTGTAGCGTCGGCTACAGAAAGGTGTAAACAAGCTTTGTGAAGAATAGGTCTTTCCAAACATTAAAGTAAAGCGACAACTAAACACGTAATTTGTTTTAATGTTTCTATACGTAGGTGAATGTAGATGTATTATTTTTTTCACACCACTCTTTATGTCGACAATAATTTATAATGATAATTTTTTATATTTAATTATGTTTAGCCCAGTGATTCAATCATGGTTGATCAGGAAAAAGCGACTAAGAATTTGGTCGGATAGTTTGCCACAGGACTATTAAACAGTGCTCACTAGGTGTAAAAAGACAGCCCCCTTCCTATTCAATCCTACGTCGGACAAGCTAACAATGTAAGACAATGCTGCTCAATTGTCTCCAAAAATGAAGTAAAAATATACCCTGCTCATCGCAGTCAATGAGACTTAACTATTCCTATTATACAGGGTGATTCAAAAGTCACTATACATTTTCTGTTTAGACAGGTATTATTACACAGTATGTAATAATACTGAAACATATGCCACAGTAGGACATAATTTCAATGCATTTCAGTGTGACCACCTGGCACGTCTAGACACAACGACCATCGCTCCACTACACTGCGAAACAATTTCTCAAGCATAGCTGGTGTAAACTTAGCAGCCGCGGCTCTAATCCGCTATTTTAGCTGTTGAATGTTGTTTATATTCACCTGGTACACGTCAGACTTTATAAACCTCCAGGCAAAAAAGTCTAAAGGTGTCAGGTCTGGGGAGCGGGGAGGCCACATCATTGACGCTGCACGGCTAATCCATCTACCGGGAGAAGCTTGATTTAGGTAGTCCCGAACCATAATGGCAAAATGAGGTGGTGCCCCATCCTGTTGAAAAACAACAGTATCCATAATACCATCAGATATCAATTGGGGTTCCAAAAACTGTTCCAACATATCGAGGTATACGTTTCTAGTAACAGTTTTCTCTGTAAAGATGAAAGGGTCCGTAAACTGCTGACCTGGTTAATCCTAATCACACATTTACTTTGGGTGTGTCCCGTCTCCACTCCTGCATCCCATTTGATTGGTCCTCTGCCCATATCCTGCAATTGCGTCTAATGACATGTCCACATGTGTGGAAGGGGGCACGCCGTAGCGTAGTGGTTAAGGCATTGAGCTACAAGCCGGAGGGTCGAGGGTTCAAGTCCCGTTGGGGTCAGGATTTTTAAACTGACCCAAACGCTCTGGCGGCACTATGGCCCTGGGGTCGACTCAGCCTCTAACGGAAATGAGTACCAGGCGCTTGTTCTGTGGGTAAAGGCGGCCGTCACGCAGGGCTGACAACCCGGCTGACATAAAGTGCTGATTGTCTAGAAAAAGTGGGAGCCTTAACCTCCTACTACCCCAAGGGCCTTCGGGCCTGTTGTGGGATCACTTTACTTACATGTGTGGAATGTAGCCTCATCACTAAATAAAATATTTTCCATTAAATTGTTATTTTCCACAGCTTCTAGTAGATCATGACACGCAGCTTCTATGGATGCATAGTCCTCAGCTTCAAGTTTATGCACCACCTGGATGTGATATGCACGTTTGTGCAATTTGTAGCGGAGAGTTCTCCACACAGTGGTTTGAGGAATATCCAGTTCTCTACGAAGTCTCCTGGTTGATGCAGAGGGGCTGCGAGTGATCGCATCCTGTACATTTTGTACGGTATCTGGTGGTACGACCGGTCTCCCTGGACGCTCTTCATCTGCAACACTACCAGTAGGTTGAAATTTATTGACCAGGTACTTTATAGCCAGCCTGGTGGGTCCTGTTTTCTAAATTTACGAGCGAAATCTGCCCGCGTTTGTTCATACGTCATACCACGAAGACAAGCAGAAACAACATTTATTCTTTCTTATTTGGTTAGCATACTGTTATATTACCTGCAACAAAAATTAATACAGTCACTGTATCATCTAATATAGTGACTTTTTAATCACCCTGTATTTGAAGAGAAAAATTATACGGGCAGATTGACTTTCTAGGCCAATGCTTTACCACTGAGCTATTTGAGAAACTTCAATAAACCCAATCTTTTCTTTTATACACTGTTAATTCCCGATCGTCGAACACTACGAGCATTTGCTCGATCAAGTAAATGGCGACTTCGTGTTTAAGAAGACATTTATTGGGAATTTAAACACTACTCTATAAAGCTTGTAGAGCTTCTTTTGATATCTGGTTCTCCAAAAAGGTCATGTAGCTCACAGTTATGTAATAATTTCCATCCTTCTGCCGGTTAATCTCTTTTTGGACCAATATCCTTATGATTAGTTGAAAAAAATCATCGATTCAAATAGTAGATTAGAATGACTAAGGAACAGGCGAAATATTGTACAAGTTTTAAGGAGAATACGTTGTTGCTTCGTTGCGAATGCACCTCCATTCGGTTTGTTGAATAAACAATCAGTGATTGTTTCGACTTCAACAGTCTTCTCAATAATACATTCATTAAATCGTGTTCGAAATTGTTTGCCATTCGCCCTTAGGAAAATGTTAGTAGAAACACTTGCAATGCCCCATTTTGATTATTGTGACACTCTTTTTACAGACTTAAATATTATTTCCACTCAAAGACTTCAACGTGATCATAATTCTTGCGCACGTTTTATTTGTGGTATTCGCAAATTTGACCATGTTACACAGTCCCTGGAACAATTATCGTGGTTTCGTCTAAGAGATCGTAGAACTGTCCATTCCCTATCCCTTCTCTATAAAATACTTCACACATCATCGCCTAATTATTTATCACGCCGCTTCATCAGACTATCCGACACACATAATCTTGACACTCGATCCCATCCTTTATATCCCGCCTCATCACACTGTATATTATTCATTATCTTTTACGGTGTCACTTACCAAAACATGGAATTCCCTTCCGCCCTATGTCAGAGACTGTCAAACTATAACATCCTTCAAAAATAAACTAAAGAATTATTTAATAACAAACTAACTTATACACCTCACTGATAGTATTCTTTTAGCAATATTAATATATTTAATTATTTATGAAAATACTATTAAGAATAACAAATATTTTTATTTGTTTTGTTTTAAATATTGTATAATCGTACAATTAGTTTTCTATCTCATTATTTTCCTGTTTTTTATATACACTAGAGAGGGACAATTTAATATGCCTTGCTTGTATACATTTTATTATTAGTTTTAGTCTTAATTTTAACTAACATTAACTGGTTGCATTATAGATCGTAATATATTAGATATTATCTTTTGATGAAATTTTTACTTAGTGTTTAATATTAGAGTTAATTAAGATTATTATATTCTGATGTAATATATGTTTGTCCTGGTGAGTGGAAGAGAAGGCCACATGGCCTTAACTCCACCAGGCTAAATAAATCTAATCTAATCTAAATCTAATCTAATCTAATCTAATCTAATCTAATCTATTTCGATAAAACAGGTCAACAATGAATGGGACCTTAAAAAACACAGCAGCAGTGTATTACCTTGTTCTCCGGAGTTTACAGCACTAGTTACAGGACACGGAAAAACGAGATCTTATCTCCACAGATTGATAAATACATAGTCTCCATGCAATGAGGAAGACCAAACTTCGAAACATCTCATATACCGGTGCTGAATCCACGAAAAACAAAGGAGAACTATGATTCGCGAAATAAGAGCAAGTGGGGGGAAAGTGGACAACTAGTAACCAGGATCTCATACATAAACATCTCCATGCTTTCCATAAATTTATAAACACGACAAAATTTCCCTAATCACAAAATGACATTCGGACATATAACTGGAATGTACACAACTAAACTAGCAATGCAATTTATAACATAAGTAAATACAAGCAATACTGAAACTGTATAAACTATTACACATAACACAGCTCTACAAAAAAAAGTTTTTTTTGTTGCCCTGGATATCTCAGCGAATTTCTATGTGCTCTAGATCCTCTTAACAATATTACTCCATTTATCACAGATATTCATATTTCTCATTGCCATCCATAACAATTGTCGAGGTACACTATCATATACCATCTCTAAATCAATAAAGGTCATATGTAGTTCTTTATTTTTTGCTAGGATTTTCTCTTGTAATTGTCTAATACATAAAATATTATCAATACATGATCTCCACATTGCTCTTCTCTTAAGTTATCTTTTATCTCCTTAAGTTTAAAATTTATAATTTTACTAAAAATCCTAGCTGTTGAAGGTAAAACACTTATACCTCTATAATTGCAACACAGGTTTTTATCATCATTTTAAATATAGGAGTAATATACGATAAATTCAGTCTGGGATCTCGTCTCCAAGTTCAATTTTATTAAAAAGTTTTGTTAAAAGTGTTACTAAAATATCTCCTCCATGTTTTAGGAGTTCCGTCTGAATATTTCCTGGTCCTGGTGCTCTCCCATTTTTTGCCTCTTTCAAAGTTATTTTTACTTCATCTTCTGTTATCTCTGGAGTGTCAAATTTATAATCTACATCCGTGTAAAATCTAAGAATTAAAGATATTTCATTTACCACTTTTCTCATAAAATATAAACTCTTTGATATTTTGTTAGTTGAATTAATAACTAAATATTTATTTGTATTTACGATTTTTTATTGAAAAATTGCATTAATTGCATTTTTCTCAGTTCTGTTGTCTTCTGGTTTGGTTTATTTTTTCAGAATGATGTCCAATAAATAGCTATTGAAAAAATGCCTGAAATGGGCATTTACCAAAACTATGTAAAAGTCTAAAGGCAGATCGGGAACGAAGTGGTAGACCGAGAACGAGGTGGACAGCCCCCTTCAAGAAAATCGCCGGAATCTAGTGGTCTAATACAGTTCGGGGCCGAAGCACCTGGAAGAGTTTGTAGAATGTCAGAGACAGTCATACCAGCATAGTACTAATGGGACAACAGCTCATGTGGATTATCTCACCACATGATATCCTAAATAATCTATCCCCTTAAATGAGACCAAATATTTTAATGGAATGTAACGAAATAATGTTAATCATGGTTTGTGGGAAGTAGATTATACAGGAGATGATATGAAAACATTAGCTCAGGATAGGGATGTTTGGAGGAAAGCTTACGTACGCGCGGTATGAATCTATGAGTTCGATGGTGTCAGAGAATTAGACAGAAATTCTACATGCTAATAAATATTTGGTGATTTTACTTACTAACCTTACTCACTTACTTACTCACTGGCATTATCGAACCCGTAGGTTCATGGCCGAGCGGACATAAGCTCTCCATACATCCCTATCTGAACTAATGCTTTCCAATCATTCCCTGTATAATCTAATTCCCTCAAATCATAGTTAATGTTATTCTCCCACCTCATTCTTGGTCTACCAACTGGGCGTTTTCCCTTTGGCTTTCCTACAAGAATCTTCCATGCAAGTCTTTCATTACCCATACGTGGAACATGTCCTGCCCATCACAGTCTATGAGACTTAACTGTTGTTATTATATCTGGCTTCCTATAAAATACCATGTAGTTCATTGTTATGTAGTCTTCTACATAAACCTGTCTGTTCATCTCTCTTTGGTCCAAAAATTTTCCTAAGTACTTTTTACTTACCAACCTTTGGGTGTTATTTCTATCATTGCACTATATTTCTTCTAGTTATGTGGGAATTTCTTTCTAGAGCTGAGGTCCGGAATAGCATCGAACCCAAGCTTTCGAGAATACTCTAAGCAAAAGATCATCCACGCCAGTACTTGTAGAAATGTGTCATTTTAATGAAAAACATAGCGTGCAATTAATGTTTATATAAGTGTGTACTTAGTTTATGGAACATGTAAGATAATGAAAGTTGGAAGATGAAAGGATCTTCTTAGTTACTGTCAACACCAGAGCAGAATAAGCTCCGGGTGATCCTACGTCATCACACTAACTTAGTTGTTGATCAAGTTTGTGATGACTCTTGTAAACTATACAGAGTGTTAAAAAGCATGTTTATTGTTTATTAATTAATTTCTGATGTCCTACTGTATGATGTAAATATGTCAATTATATTTTTCTGGAACGTAAATTCCTGTGAAATAATACATTTAAGACAGTGCAAACAGTGGTTTATTATTTTTGTGGTATAATCAATTGCTACAAATGTTCTTATATTTTATCCCGCAAGCACTATCTGGTTACATTCGTGCACTATATATATATATATATATACTTATATGGTATGATAAGAAAAATAAATGCCTGGACGGGATTCGGGCCCGGATTCTGGTAGCCATATGCATTCTAGAATTCTTAAATCTTAATATATAAATTGTTATATTCAACGTATTTCTTAGAGAGTCAGTCACTGCAAAATAATTCTCTGACCTATTCAGAAGGTTAAACAGGAGGAGCTTGATTTTAAAATGATAAAATTAAATTAATGAAATCGAGGTGAAAACGACTGTGCCTCCAATTTGGGGCATGAGTTAAATAGTCATAAGTAATGCCACGAGTGATTTCCAAATTATCGATAAATTCACGACTCACGAAGTGAGAAGTGAATTTATCTAGAGAATTTGGAAATCAAGAGTGGCATTTGTTAGGACTATTTAACGAATAAAGTTAAGCCGTTTACTCACAAATCATTATTTAATTATATTTATTTTAAAATATTTATATATTTAATATAAACGGCGATATTTGAAAACAAATGAGAAACGATTGTTACGCTTCATTTACTTCTTTTGTTCATCATTGCAACCAGATCATTATATTTATTGCCAAAGGAACACAATATTGTAAGAATGCACTCTAGTGGAGAAAAAATGAAACACATCAAACTGTATATTAATTCCTTTCTGATGTCCTATGATGTAAATATGTCAATTATATTTTTCTGGAATGTTATTACCTGGGAAAAAAATACATTTAAGAAAGTGCAAACAGTGTTTTTTTTGGTGGTATAATCAATGGCTACAGATGTTTTTATATTAACTCCCGCATGCGCTATGTGTTGACATTCATGCACTATATATACAATCTGGTAGCCGTATTTCTTGGTGAGTCAGTCACTGCAAAATAATGCTATGACCTATTCAGAATGTTAAGAAAGGAGATTTTTTTTATTATGATAAACTTTAGTTGATAAATTCAAGGCGAAACACGACTGTGATTGGTTGTATATAAGAATCATTGAAATGTGATTGGTCATTAACTCCCATTTGGGGCATGACTTAAATAGTCTAGAGATATAAATTTCTGATGTCCTATGATGTAAATATGTCAATTATATTTTTCTGCAACGTTAATTACTGCAAGTAATGCGATTAAGAAAGTGCAAACAGTGTTTTTTTGTGGTATAATCAATTGCTACGAATGATTTTCTATTGTATCTCGCAAGCAGAATCTGGTTACATTCGTGCACTATATATACAATCTGGGAGCCACTTGATAAAATGAAAGCGATAAAATGAAAGTGATAAAATCGAGGTGAAAAAGACTGATTGGTTGTAAATAAAATTAATTGAAATGCGATTCGTCATTGACTGCCATTTGGGGCATGAGTTAAATAGCCTTAAATAAATTATGGGTTAATTTGATACATTAATAAATTGGAGGTAAATAAAAAAAAATGACGGGTAAAAACTAAAACGAAAACAGCTTTTCTAAGCTTAGAAAAAGTTGTACCATTATAAGAACAAAAAACATTGTATGCTCTTTGTTTCATAAAATGTAACTGCTTCCATTGAATTTTGAGCAAACAATTGAGGCAGAGTAGAGACGAATTCTATCATAGGTTTAATAAGTTATTGTCATTCAATGAAACTTGAAATGTTCATATTGTGCTAATGATGGGAATTGACTCTACTCTCTCATTCTTCTTCGTCAACAGATTCGCGTTAAGTTGGTTATTGTTTGTTAACAGTATTAATGGAATATTGATTCTTTTTCTAAAATTGATACTTTTCCGAGCTCAGGTTATCATGTAATGGAACTGTCGAGTGGATTTCTTTAGAGCCTGAGTATAGTACATTACGATGCGAGGTTGGGAAGTGGTTTTTACAGAATCGAGGAAAATTTAATTTCCGAGATTCTCTAAAACACTTTACAAATGTGCGTTGTGCATTTTTTTTAGTGGATGTTGTTTTCAAAATAATAAATACTAGTAAAATAATAACACCTTTGTTGGAAATATTTGCGTTCATTATAAACAATTGACTAACGTTAACAACGTTAACAAATGTTTATTAGTTGAAACAACAGGAGGCCGTGAGACAAATTACTGATAAAATAACAGGAGGCCGTGAGACCGATTAGTGATAAAATGGCGGAAAGTACGTATTTATTGTTATATATTGTTTCAAATAAAGTTCAGTTCATTTAAAATGCAGTGATTTGTTTCGTATAATGTATATTAACACTACCTTTTGAATATTTTTTGTATATACATTATATGTAGTATGCATAGAGGGAAGTGGTTTTACTTCCCACACGCGTGTTTGTAATACGTAATATTAGAGTATAGTTTATTTTATTACACTACTAGCTAATACCCGGCGTGCGCTGCTACGCCTGAATAAATTAGAATTAATGTGCTTTTTGTTTAGTTGAATAAGTAAAAGGAAAATAATTATACATTTTTTTTAGATTCCCCGTGCTGAATACCCGGTGTTGCCCGGGAATCTACTTATCTCGACCTTCTTGGCATAAATCAATTAAAAGACAAAATTCGTTATTGTGAGTTATCCGTAAAAGAATGCCCGTCATATGCTGCTATGCTTGCACAGGAATCGAGGTACTTGTTTCGATCTTCTGGGCATCAATGGAAGACAAAAACGGTTATTGTGAGTTATCCGTAAGAGATAAACATATTTTGTCGCGGACTTTTTTGTACAGCTTTTGGAGATATTCAATTTTGTGTACATTAATTTTGTGTATTTGTTATGGTTTAGGCAGCGTAAGCAATTTAAGCGTCCAAAGAGCTACTTTTTTCACATTTTTCACGTTTTCCACTACAAAGGGCGATTTTTTAAAGGTGTAAGAGTTGAATATCACAACTCTCTTATAGCCTATGTTCATCCCGCGAATCTCCTGAACATTTTGCAAAAAGTCCCATCACAATCTGATCAACGGTATGGCCGCGCATAAAGTACGAACAAACAAAACAAACATTCATTTTTATATATTATATAGTTATTTAGGTTGGCAACCCCGAAATGTAGGAGGTTAAATTAGAAGAGAAAAATTATACGCTCAGACCGGGACTTGAACCCGGGACCCTTGGTTCTCTAGACCAAGTGCTCTACCACCGAGCTACCTGAGCAAGTACCGATCTAAACGCAAATCTTTCTCTATATACATTGTAATTCCCATCCACCAAATGCTAAGAAGCCATGCTTCTATCTTGCAAATGGCGGCTCCTTTATTAAGAAGACATATTTGGGAATTTATACATTACAGCCAATACGGCTTTTTCCATGTTATTATTATTGATTTCGTATATCTCAATGATGGATAAATCATATTTGAAGAGAAAAATTATACGCTCAGACCGGGACTTAAACCCGGGACCCTTGGTTCTCTAGACCCAGTGCTCTACCAACTGAGCTACCTGAGCAAGTACCGATCTAAAATGTATATAGAGAAAGATTTGCGTTTAGATCGGTACTTGCTCAGGTAGCTCAGCTGGTAGAGCACTTGGTCTAGAGAACCAAGGGTCCCGGGTTCAAGTCCCGGTCTGAGCGTATAATTTTTCTCTTCAAATATGATTTATCCATCATTGAGATGTACGAAATCAATAATAATAGGAGGTTAAACTTTTAATCATGGTCGCCATTGCTGTAAGTACGACAAAACCTACTATCACGCAAAAAAAAAAACATTTTTTTATTTTCCTTGTTTCTTTTTCATAACTATAGATACGCGCTGTTATTCCTTTCAGTATATTTTTTATTAAGTTTAATTTTAATTATCGTTAACTTTATTACGTTATTTAATCCTACTTTTATTATTGTTCAGCTTGGCCAAATAATCGTTTAGTGTAAAATATTACCGCGATGTCTGTATTTGAATGTAACATAGGCCTATCTTTGTTCTGGTGAGTGTAAGAGTGCATATGACCTTAACTCTACTAGGCTAAATAAATTAATTAATTAAATAAATGATGCAACAGAGAGCTCAATAATAATAGTTTTATTTATTTATTCGAACTGGGCGAGCAGACTACCCCGAGCACAGCGACCTAAAATGTCTATTGCGCTATCCCAGTATATTATGGATAAATGGAATGAAGTCTACTCTACGGTGTTGTAGGTCGCCTTCTCGGTCCGGCATACCAGGTTCTTCTCTCGTGACTCAAACCACCAATTTTGGGTTGTGTCTTTTACCTCTAGGAGAAACTACAACCTTCCCGCTGACCCTTTCTGTGTGTCTGTGCGCGCACGCGCGCACGCACGCACACCCACACACCCACACACACATATATATATATATCCATCCAAAGTAATTCTGCCCGAGGGCAGATTTTTCACTGCAATTATAGCATTTTCATGCTATTTTTTTGCAGATTTACTTAAGAATTATAGGTGTGGTAGCTTCCCGTTGCTTTCCACACAGGTGAGGGATGATGATAATGACAAGGATGATGATTATGGCCGGATGATTTTCGGGGACCGTTGGGCCCTAAGCTTCCTGACATCTGTCTTATATGTGAGGAAAAACCCCGAAAAAAACCTCACCCAGGAGCCTGTCCCGATCGGGAATCGAACCCGGGCCCGCTGCGTGACCAGGCAGCACGCTACCTCGAGATCACAGCGATATATATATATATATATATATATATATATATATATATATATATATGACTATATAACAGTGAGATACATTATTTGTGTGTACCAGATGTAATAAGAACAGTTAAGTTTCGTACACTGCGATGGGCAGGACATGTAGCACGAATGGGGAATGAAAAAAAGGCATGGAAACTTCTTGTAGGAAACTAGAGGGAAAGCGCTTAGTAGGTAGGCAAGAATGAGGTGGGAGAATAACATTAACAATGATTTGTGAGGATAAATTATGCAGGGGATGATTGGAAAATATCTCAGAATAGGGATGTATGGACAACTTAAGTCTGTACAGCCTTGAACCTAGAGGTTTGATAGTGACAGTGAATTAGTTATATATATATATATATATATATATATATATATATATCTGTAGGATACATTAAATAGCGTCCAATACTTAAAATACTGAATGATACATAAAAAATCTTCTATAGTCGTCTCTGGCAAAATAACAAGATGAGATGAAATCCCTATTATTAATGGTGTGTGATATACAATGATGCCAGCTGACCTGCACTGCCGCATAATGACGTGCATATTAAATGGAATGGAACGAATTTAGATATGATTATGGAGAAATGGTGGAATTAATATTTTGGCAGGGGAAAACGGGTCTGGCCTGGCTTCATTCGTCCAGAAAAATAAAATGTAGAGGTTTTTAATATTTGATATGGTCGAATAAGGTTAAATTGATATAAGGGGCTGATGCAGTAAGAGCCATGAAAAAAAGTTTTTTTCGCTCAAACGACAGAGGATGCGTTTCTGCACTCTATTCCAAATTTTCAGTTTAAAATTTCAATTATTAGTGATTATACAATGTTTTTTCTGTGAGATTGTGCATGGATGTAAGTACAAGCATGTTAAAACTTTAGACTCGTTTTCCTCAAAATGTAATTTTTCAACACAAAAAATGCAATATCTCGAGAACCGTTTGTTGGATTCCAATAAAATTTCGCACGCAAGTCTGATATGAGAATCTCTAGATGATGGATCTCAATGATTATATTTGAATGAAATATGAGCAATTTGCTAGGGCAGATGTATTACAAAATGTACAATTTATTTAAAACATGTACAGTATTTAAAAACTGTATCTTCAATATGAATCCAAATGGAATATTCATCGAGGTCCAACATCTATATTATAATATCAGTTTTAAGTAAAAAAAAAGTAATTGGTATTTATTTGCTCAGTTTAGGTGCAATTCATGTTGACATGGATTTTTTAGACGAAAAATTTTGTTCCAGAAATACATTTGTAGTTATCAAATTTGGCGTAACAACCCTCCCTAAGAACTCTCCTCCATACTTCTGATGCCTATCCACCAATTTCGAATTTTAAGTCTTTGGACATCTTCCAAAACTCCAACCATCCACTTAGATTTTTTCCCATACAGTGGAAGGCATAACAATCTTCCCTAAGAACACTCTGTAACATTTGGAAGATTTCTTCTTCCATCAGGATGGTATATCATTATTTTTTTACTGTCTCACTATTACCCATTCTCTAGATATGTCCTGCCCATCTCAATCTAGCTATTTTAATATCTGTAACAATATCTGGTGATGGTCTTGAAGAAGATTTCCGGGCTGTAGACCGTGGTCTCGAGGCTTGAAGTTCCCCGACGTTTCGCCAGAGACTGCGTCTGGCATCCTCAAGGGTTGTCTTGAGACTCCACCCTTGGGGATGCCAGACGCATTCTCTGGCGAAACGTCGCCGAACTTCAAGCCTCGAGACCACGGCCTACAGCCCGGAAATCTTCTTCAAAATCATCATAGCAACTCCGGCCGTGAAAGTCTAAGTCAATACAATGTCTGGTGATTTATACAAGTGAAATAATTCCTCATATTATCGTATTATCCATTCTCCTCTTTCCTGATGGGTCCATATATTCTTCTCAGTATTTTCCTTTAAAAAAATCCGAGCTGAGTAATGGTATTTTCCGTCAAAACGAAGTCTCACTTCCATATATATAGTTGTCATATCTGTATTAAATTATAAACTTAATATATATATATATATATATATATATATATATATATATAGTCAATATGCCCATTTCACCAATTAATGTTTTAAAATGGTCAACAAGTTTCTACAGCCAAGCTGTCATTCTCAAGACCAGATATTGACTGAAGACAAAATTGATAATAAATAAATAAACAAATTCAGTTAAAAACAAACAAAAAAGCAATCATTCATAAGTAAACAAAACATAGTAAATCTAATCCTCTTTTGTTTCAATTAAAGAAAAGAGGGCGCTGTATGGAATAGGGCCCTTGTCTTTATTCATGATTTTATCCTTATTTTTATAAATTTCCAAACTTTCAAGGACGTCAAGGAATTTGAAATCAATGACCGAACGAATCAGCCTAAGGTTAGTTTTATTGATAGCATGACCGTAATCAGAAACATGCTGGGCAACTCCAGATTTTTCAATTCTGTTAAGTCTAAAATGGGCAATATGTTCATTAAATCTAGTTAAAATGGATCTTCTGGTTTGACTGTATATATATTTTAATATTTTATCACCAAGAAGATCACTTGTGTATTAAATATAAACTTAAAGCTAAATTCATGTAGAATAAGTATGCAACATTTGAAGAAAATTCATTAATAGAGCCTAGATTTGCATGAAAAACAAAGTACTAAATATGCATGAAAAATGTAGAAAATATGCACCCTAAATATGCAAAAAAATTTAATAAAATCAAATAAATTATTTGATTTGTGGGTAATCTTACCTTATTTCTGGCTGTTACAGCAGATAAGGTAGGTTTTCTTGTGTGAAGTTCCTTCATCTGTCAGTGAAGAAGGTTTTGTACAATGAAAATGCTCTTTCTACATCACATGATGTCACAGGTGCATGTGAAAACACCACAGTTATTCTTCAGTGAATTCCTCTTCGGTTACAAATTTTTTTTCACTATCACCAGAGATTCCCTCCATGGTATCTTTATCTTGTTGTGGTGGAGTGGCTTGCGTGCTTAAATGATCCCGAGAGCTATGCTGGGAGTAGCATTGCTGCCGATAGGGTTACCCATGCCGGACTGGTCGAAGGTGATAAGCCAGACGAAAAAAGTACCTTGGTCGAAGGAGTGACGATCTTTCACCGTAAAAATACAACCGTCAAGAAATATGGAAAACGGGGACTACTTCAGGGAACCCATGCCAAAGTCAGATATAATAAGAACAGTTAAGTCTCGTAGACTGCGATGGGCAGGACATGTTGCGCGTATGGGGAATGAAAGACGTGCATGGAAGCTTCTTGTAGGAAAGCCAGAGAGAAAAAGCCCAGTTGGTAGACCAAGAATGAGGTGGAAGAGCAACATTAACCATGATTTGAGGGAAGTAGATTATACAGGGAATGATTAGAAAGCATTGGCTCGGGATAGGGATGTATGGAGAGCTTATGTCCGCGCGGCCATAAACCTACGGGTTCGATAGTGCCAGTGAGTAAGTAAGTATCACCAGAGATCATTTTGCGAATTTGACAAATTCTATTAAAGCCAGGATTTTTATTTAATACTTCACTAAGTTTATCAAATGCGATTTTAGCAATACCGTGATACTATGTCACAAGGGCCACGGGTATTACCCTCTTACACAGATGTAAATGTACATCTTACGCTTATATCCTGGGACAGAATATAGGGTTGGATGAATAAAAGTGTGATGGATTTAATAAGGGTTTATTAAAAGGATTGATTATAAGGAATCCTCGGAATGTGAGAATTTCATGCTCGCGGTCTAGTCAGGTTGGGTTCGGTGAGCAATCAGGAAACTTATCTCAGGGAATAACGCAAGGAACTGTACGGGCAGCGATAGTGTTTTCAATAATTGTAGTTTATAAATCACTCGATTTATTTAAATCGTATTCACTATACATTCACTATACTTGTATTCGATACAATAAACTTTTTATGTTCTCCCTTGGCTAGTTGGGAGACTTCTGTTACTGCACGCGTCTCAATTTGGTCTCTTTTGAAAACCTCAGTATTCTTTCGATCGTCAGATCGCTACACAGAAGGGATACATTTTTTTGTTATTGGTTTAAATATATGAGCACATATATTACAGATATATAAAAAGGTGTGGCTTTTCGAGCCACTTGTCTACAATGTTGCCAAGTTGTTTCTAGTTGGGCCCTTGAGTATTTTATTGAATTAATTTTTATGTGTAGTTCGTAGTAATACTTTAACTGATCAGTATCTAAATTAATATTTGAAACTTATCCTGACATAGTGATGTTTCCCTTGTCACTCATATATATTATTTTGACTGATATTTTAATCTCATTTGAAATAGACCTCCTGACACATTTTCATGAACAAAGGTTTGGTATCTTTTGTATTCAGGTATCTGGGTCTACCTTTGTCATCCCCTATGACTTCTAGACTTTCTGGCTTCAACTATATTGGCATAACCCAAATTTAACAAAAGGCGTTTTCTAAGTAATTTTTACTAAGAAGAAATCCACTTTTATATAATTAATAAAATCGATTCAGTAATATGATCATTGGATTTCTCATAAAATTCTGATTAATTAAAGTCCAAACTCGTTATGTTTCTCTATATTACATTTTTATCTGAAATTACTGGCCTGTAATTATATTATCTAGATTTAATGAAATGTCTAGTTAATATTTGAAACTAGAACAATCTGGAGGGAAATTTCGCGTTACAATCCAATTGATTACAGATACTTTATTAATTAAAATATATTAATTAATTACTAGTAATTAGCTGAACGGAAAATTATAATTTAATACCACATTTAGGAGTAAAATATACATTTACGTATTAAAAATAAAAAAATAAGCAATTTTCTCCGGAATATGCATTTCTTTGCATTATCAAATTCCGCTCAAATTGTATGTGAAGAAACCACTTAAACATGTAAGTAATTTCAGCATTAATTTTAACGCGTAGAACAAAACTTGCAATTCGCGTACAAATCCGGGCTCTATTCACTAATAAACAAAGAAGTTAGGAAGCTTTATTTTTGTGAAAAATGCATCCGCTACTGTATTAGCCTTTTTTAAACTTGTAGAAATGACAGGTATACATAGAAAAATAAACTAGAAGTTACAGAAAGAGAGAGATGTGAAGTTTTTTATGTATAGGTGATCACTGAGACGAGAGGAAATATGAAGCAAATCAATAGGATAGATCCTCATCATTTTCAACCGTACACAGACTCTTCAATAAATTCCAAATCTGTCCGTGGCATAACGGATATCTGAATATGACTGCTTTCATCAAGTTATACGAGAAGCAGGGAAATAGATAACATCTTCTTATGTTCCCTTGCAAACCTAAAACGTCGTAAATAGTCTTTTGCAGTCGAAACAGTTCATAAGTTAAATTGTAAAAAAAATATTTCATAAAATGCGAATTCTTATCATTTCTCATTTTTATTGCATACTTGCTAATTACTCGTCGGCCGCGGTGGATTAGTGGTTATGTTCCTTGCCTCCGGTCCCGTGGGTCACGGGTTCAAACCCGGCCGAGATCGATGGGTTTCTTTTTAGGATGGAAAAATCCAAGGAGCAAGTCCTCCGGGAGGACTGTAAGTCGTGGGTCTATAACCACTAGACCGCCGCGGTCGAAATAAGTGTGTGTGTATATATATCCATTCATCCATAGTAATTCTGCCCGAAGGCAGATCCTTCACTGCAATCATAGCATTTCATGCTATGCTTGCAGCTTTACTAGGGAATTATAGGTGTGGTAGCTATGGCCATATAATTTCGGGGACCGTTTGGGCCTTAAAGTTTTCCTGACATTTGTCTTACAGGTGGGGAAAAACCCCCGATGAAAACCTCACCCAGAAAAACTGCCCCGACCGGGGATCGAACCCGGGCCCGCCGCGTGACAAGGCAGCACGCTACCTCGAGACCACAGCGGTGGACTATATCACTGAAAAAATGTAGATTTATTGTCTGATAAGAAGAAACATGATTTCCTTAACATTAAAATCATCATCATCATTGTTGGTTTTACAGCCCGTTGCAGGCCTTGACCGCCCCTACAATGCGCCTCCATTCATCCCTCTTCTCCGCCTTCCCTATCCACCCTCGTCCACCCAGTGTTCACAGGTCCTGTTCAACGCTGTCCAGTCATCTAATATTAGGACGTCCAACTCTTCGGTTTCCAATTACAGTTGTCAATGTGACTTTACGACATATGTGTGATTCCTCTTCCCTGTAGAGATGTCCCAGCCATCTAATTCTTGCCATCTTTATTGTTTTAATGATGTCTACTTCGCCATATAGTTCATATAATTCATCATTATATCTAATTCGCCAGTTTCTACTCTCACATATTGGGCCAAATATTTTCTTTAATATTTTTCTTTCAAATTAACATTAAAATACTTTTCTTAAATGAGATCTCATCTGGACGGCGTAAGTTACTGATGTAATTATTTGTATCAGCAATGAAAGTGTCACCATTACAATGCATTGGACAAATTCAATTATATTTAATTCAAGCCTCTATGCTAAATTTTGATCCAGATGACATCTATAAAATAATAATACAGCAATGACACCATTGTAAGTTTAAGCCGTCCATGTTAATGATAATCCTGATATAAATGAGACGCTGTGAACGAAAGAGCTAAACTTAAAAAAAAAAATTAGGGATATAACAAAACAAACGTTTCAAGGCTTAGGAACAGATTTAGAAGGGCGTAAACCTATTGATGATAATGACAAAAATACCCCGAATAACATAAATTGTTTGATAATATTTCCTTATATTCTTAAGAAATGGTTTTCAGATTTTATCATAAGTAATGCCACGAGTGATTTGCAATTCATCTAGAGGATTTGGATATCAAGAGTGGTATTTGTTAGTAACCATTTATCTATTTATCGAATAAAATTAAGCTGTTTACTCACAAATCATTATTTAAATATAGTTATTTTAAAATATTTATATATTTAATGTAAACGGCGATGTTTGAAAACAAATAAGAAAGGTTTGTGTAAGTTTTATTTGCCATCACTTGAACTTAATCATATTTATTGCCAAATAGGATCGCAATATTTCCCAAAAACCTCTGCCCGTCTACCATTTTCCCTGCGATTCTTTTTAATTGCAGTCATCTTTTTAATTTTTGATGTGGTAAGAAATTACTCTAGATGAGAAAAAATGAAACACCACAAACTGTATATTTATAATCAACATTATAGGTTATTAATTCATTTTTAGCAAACAACTCAGTAAAATCAGTATTTAAAAACACAATTATTGAACATAGAATTATCAAACATGTAGTTCAAAGGAATCTGTTCATTATTTGCTATATTCAACGTATTTGTTGAAGAGTCAGTCACTACAAAACAATGCTCTGACCTGTTCAGAATATTAAAAAGGAGGAGCTTTCTTTATTTTGATAAACATAATTCGATAAATATCGAGGCGAAACATGATTGTCATTGGTAGTAAAACAAAATTCATTGAAAGTTGATTGGTCATTGACTCCTATTTGGGGCACGAGTCAAATAGTCACAAATAAATTCAAACAAGGAGATCGAACTGTCGACGGAATCTTAAGTGAACAACTTTGACTGGGATCACGAATTTATTACACAGGTCAACATGCTTTTTGTCTCATGAGTACCAATATTTGTACTTACACAGGTGTACACAGTTTTTTTTATTTCAATTTCAATTAATGGATTTAAATAATTATTTTTTAATAAACTTTTTTCGTCCATTTGTCCATAGTAAAATAAAACCAAATGAGCTAACTAAAATTGTTTCAACTATGGAAAAGAGATATCAAGGCAAATAGAATCCTAATATGCTGGCCGATTATTGTTGGACCATCAAGAGGGATGCTCCCCAGGCGAAATATAGCAGAAAATCGTCATTTATTACTTTCTAGGTGAGTCCGTATGTTCGAATATTATATAGTTACGAATGTAGAAAATATTAAAGTGTTTGAAATTATGAATTCCTGTCTCTCGAAAACCTTGCGTGATGGAGAAAAGCCGATATCATACTTGAATTCAGGAGAAAAATACTATGGGAATCACATATTTTTATTTTTGAGACAAAAGAAAGTTTATTTTTTGTTGCTCAGTGTTATTATCAATTTAACTATATAGTATTCTGTCTGAACACGCTCACTCTACATTGGGTTGTTCAACTCAGAATATAACAGTATGTTCCTTATATAATTGTTACTAATGACAAAGTTTTGTGTGTATATACCTGGGGAAGCAGACTGTACTTTTCAACTAGAACACTGAAAATATTCATAGCTATGAATCCACCATAAAATTGTCACAGTAAATGACGTGAAAAATATTCGCAAGAAATAAAACAGAGTAAAACGGCGAAGTTACCTCGTAAAACATTTTTAATAATGTGGATACTCTGATACGAAACAATGAAAATATTTTATTTAAGAGTTGGAAAAACAAACTTTACATATCACAATATCCAATGTTTATTATCTACATACATGATAATTTTTATCAACATGGAGGTATACACTGAAACAATGACTAGGTTATATAAAACAGAAACACAGTTGATGAAACCCATAGAGGGGAAAATAAAAAACAAACATTGAGGTATTATTTTTGTAGAATAAATCACAAGTTATCTATTCTTCCACACCACATTCATTTAGTTTTTATTGGGGGGATTCAAATTGTTTTCCTTGTGATTACTATTTAGTGTTTATATTAATATGACTGATTTTTACAAATCAAAATAAGTACAAGATATAAAAAAAAATCTTAAGAAATTTTATCTACTATTACTTACTTACTTACTCACTGCCACTATCGAACCCGTAGGTTCATGGCCGCGCGGACACAAGCTCTCCACACATCCCTATCCTGAGCCAATGCTTTCCAATAATTCCCTGTATAATCTACTTCCCTCAAATCATAGATAATCTTATTCTCCCACCTCATTCTTGGTCTACCAACTGGGCGCCTTCCCTCTGGCTTTCCCACAAGTAGCCTCCATGCAAGTCATTCATTCCCCATACGTGCAACATGTCCTGCCCATCGCAGTCTACGAGACTTAACTGTTCTTATTATATCTGGCTTCCTATAAAGACCATGTAGTTCATTGTTTTGTAGTCTTCTCCATTCATCTGTCTGTTCATCTCTCTTTGGTCCAAAATTTTTCCTAAGTACTTTATTCTCAAATACTTGTAATCTCCTTTCCTCCCTTAAAGTAAGAGTCCATGTTTCGCATCCATATAACATAACTGGTAGAATAATAGTTTTATATATTTTCAGTTTAACGTTTTTTGAAAGGAGTTGGGACATCAAGAGTCTCTGCAATGAATAATAGCACGCATTTCCAGAATTGAGCCTATGTTTAATTTCTTTGTGCATCTCATTCCTATTTGTGATTATTGTTCCTAGGTATTTGAATTCAGCCACTTCCTCAAAATTTCCCTCATTTGTCATTAGCTGTACATTTTCATTATATAATGTATTTCTACATGTGACCATATATTTAGTTTTATCGATATTTACTTCCAGTCCTAATTTCTTAGTGTTACTCAACAGTGTATGCGTGTTGTCCTTTAGTATCTCCTCGCTATCGGCCAATAATACATCATCAGCATAAACTAACAGCTTATTAATACCATTGAGTTGTAAGCCATCCTTATTCTCTAAAGAGTTAATGGCATGCTCTAGTACAAAATTAAATAGTAGAGGAGATAGTGCATCTCCTTGCTTCAACCCATTCTGGATTTTAAAAGTGTCCGAAAACTGTTTGCCTATACGCATCCTACTCTTTGTGCCAATTTTATCTACTATTACAGCAATCAATGACGCTTTGATTCGTTGTTACTAGGCAACAAAACCTATACTTTATATTCTAACAAAACACGATATCAAAACATAACATACAGGTTCAACAAAAGGTAAAATATATTTTTTTGCGCGATAGTGCGTTTTATCGTACATACAGAATGGCGACCATGATTGAAAGTTCAACTTCCTACATTTCGGTGTTGCCAACCTAAATAACTATACTGTAATATTACATACTACATACACGCGTGTGGGAAATAAAACCACTGCCCTCTACGTATACTACATACACAATGTATATACAAAAAATATCCAAGGTAGTGCTAATATTAATTATACGAAACAAATCACTGCATTTTAAATGAACGGAACTTTATTTTAAACAATATAAAACAATAAATACGTACTTTCCGCCATTTAATCACAAATTGGTCTCACGGCATCCTGTAGTTTCAACTAATAAACATTGCCCCAATGTTAACGTTAGTCAATTGTTATAATGAACGCAAATATTTCCAACACATATATTATTATTATTTCGAAAGCACCATCGCGCAAAACGGAAAAAAAAAAAAGGAAAAAGATGTACAACCCACGATTGTGAAGTGTTTTTACAGAATTTCGGAAATTAACTATCGCTCGGTTTTTAAACATTTTCCTCAACTCTGTAAAAACCACTTCTGAACCTCGCATCGTAATATACTACTGATGTTGATAGTTATATTCAGACTGTAACAACATTTGTTGATTTGATCGTCTTTTTTTCTTTTTAGTTTCCGCAATTCCGCAATAAATTCCTCAAATTTCATTAAAGTCCACCTCTGTGGTATCGAGGTAGTGTGCTGCCTTCTCACGGCAGCGGGCCCGGGATCGATCTCTGGTCGGAACAAGTTTCCTGGGTGTTGCTTTTTTTCGGGGTTTTTCCTCACCTGTAAGATAAATGTCAAGAAATTTTAGGGCCCAAACGGTCTCCAAACATCATCTGGCCATCATTATTATTAACATAATAGTTAAGTTTAGGATTAAGGCCTCTCCTGGCGTGACATTACCATCATCATCATCACTAATCATATATCATCGCATCGGGGCAGCGTAACTCCGCCCTCCAGGCGCCCCAACCTCAGAAGTGGGTTAAAATAACGTCATGTCAGGAGAGAATACCAGAATATCGAATTATAAACATGATGACATTGAATAGAACATAATTAAAATTCATTAATACTAAATATACAACATACACTAAAATAGCCTACTCTGATCGTAGATAAAACGTTATACACAACACGTTACAAAATTAGATTTAGTAACTCGTCTAAATAACTATTATTTCAGCAATTTGAGACAAAACTTCTATTTTATTTTAGTAGAAACCGATGTCTTTTTATCTGAACTCGTATTTCTTCATTGATTATTTTAATCTGCCATATTTTTATTCAAAAGTTGAGAATAACTATTTTATTCCGTAAATAGCTTGGTTAGGGCCGCGCCGTAGCGTAGTGATTAAGGATCTGCGCTTACAAGCCGGGAGGTTGAGGGTTCGAGTCCCATGGGGGTCAAGATTTTTAAATTGATCCACACCTTCTGGCGGCACTATGGTCCTGTGGTCGACTCAGCTTCTAACGGAAATGAGTACCAGACACTTGTTCTGGGGGTAAAGGTGGCCGTCACGCAGGGCTGACAACCCGGCTGACATGAAGTACCGATTGTCTAAAAAAAAGTGGGAGCCTTAACCTCCTACTACCCCAAGGGTGTCCTGAGGCCTGTAGTGCGATCACTTTACTTTAAATAGGTTGATTGCGACTGCTTACACCGTTCTGCATGGACTTTTTAAATAAATGAGCGTTTCTGAATGACAATTATATATTTTTTTTAAATGTTTTTAGCCGGATGATTCTCAACATCGTCCAATTGTAATTGCTATATTTTAATGTAATGTAGGCCTAATATATGTTTGTCCTGATGAGTGGAAGAGAAGGCCACATGGCCTTAAATAAATAAAGAATCCACAAGTAAGATATTATCGCCTCACTATGATGCTTAACAAGCGGCTCGCTTTGTTTCCCCGCAGCTGATATATGTTATTAAAATACAAAGGTCTCGACTGCCGCGACTACCACGATGTTGCCACATTGCTATTCTTCCCTCAGTTTCAATTAAAACTCGGAACGGTGTGGAACATTCGATCCAGTAATAAAATTATGTACCGTAATTAATGGCATAATTATCAGTGATTTATTGTGATATGTAGCTGGAATAATAATACAATATCTACGTACTATATTAGTTTAAATATAAGTAATTTCAACATGTGGCAGCCATGGGAAAATATTTCAGATCGAATAGATAATAATAATAATAATAATAATAATAATAATGATAATAATTTCTGTTAAACTATTGCTTGAAAAAAGAAGAGAATTCAACTTAGAAACACATTTTGCTTTCATAGATTTTGAAAAAGCATTCGACACAGTCAAGAGATCAAAACTCTTAAATATATTGGAAGACAGAAATATACCAAATTTACTTCGGCAGAACATACAAAATATTTACAAAGACAACACCATAAAGATTAAATTAAATAACAGATTTTCTGAAGAAGGAATTATAAATCGTGGTGTGAGACAAGGCTGCCCCCTATCCCCAACACTCTTTGCAATTTATATCAATGAAGTAATATGTTGCTGGAACAAAACATATAAATTTGGAATAAGAATATCAGAAAATAGAAAATTAAACACCCTATTGTTTTGCAGATGACCAAATAATAATAGCAAATTCCGAAGATAATCTACAGAAAGGTCTGTATGAACTTAACAAAATTACAGAAGAATATGGATTAAAGATATCTACAGAAAAAACAAAAATTATGGCATTTCAAGGTGTAGATCCTGTCAGAAGTAAAATTGTACTGGACAATAAAATTTTGGAGCAGGTGAATAATTTTACATATCTAGGATGCAATATCTCATATGAAGAAGAAAAGGATGTAAATGCAAAAATATCTAAATTTTTAAGAATTTTAGGGTTAATAAATTCTATCTTCAAGCCACAGTTAGTCCAAAAGCATTCAAGACTGAAAGTGTATAAAACACTGGCTCTTCCAACTCTTTTGTATGGTAGCGAAGTATGGACGTTGAAACAGAAGGATATACAGAGACTTAGATCTGCTGAAATGAGATATCTTCGGAGGACTGCAGGATACACACTTACTAGATCACAAAAAAAATGAAGACATCTTAGAAGAATTACACATGGAATCTTTAGAAAACAAAATTTCTGATTATAAGTCAAGATGGATACAACATATTCATCGAATGGAAGATCACAGAATACCCAAACTAATGTTAAGATATCAACCTGCAGGAAGAAGAAGACCAGGACGTCCACTCAAAAGACTTCTGGATGGTGTTTCTCTTGAGGCCGAAACAGGTCAACAAATGGCCTAAATTCGTGAATGTACTATGATGATGATAATAATAATAATAATAATTTAAAATAATAAATATAATAATATTTTCGGCATTATTTTGTATGGGTATTAAATTTATGTAACTACTACAAGCTAATAATGTTGGAATTAAATTATTTAATTAATAAATACATATATAATTTTAATTTTAATTCTAAAATCTTACACAATACCAAATAATAACATAAATATTAAATAATAACATAAATAATCAATGTATTCTGTCCTTGTGTAATAAACGCCCATAGCGCTATGAAAAACGTGACACACCGCATTTTAACATTGCCGCGCGGCACCCGCTTTTATATAAACTGTTAACCATCAGAGTGAGGCAATAATACCCATGCTTACTCTTACTTACTTACTAACTGGCACTATCGAACCCGTAGGTTCATGGCCGTGCGGAGATAAGCTCTCCATAAATCCCTATCCTGAGCTAATGCTTTCCAATCATTCCCTGTATAATCTGCTTCCTTCAAACCACAGTTAATGTTATTCTTCCACCTCATTCTTGGTCTACCAACTGGGCGTTTTTCCTCTAGTTTTCATACAAGAAGCTTCCATGAACGTATTTAACTCCCCATTCGTGTCATATGTGCTGCGGATAGGAGTTTACGAGACTTATACCCCAGCCGCCGAATCTCGGCTCTGAAGTTTAGGTTATACGAGGGGTAAAGGGAGAACTCGCCCTCTACTGCCAATAAGCAAATGGTTGTATGGGAGTGAACGTCTGCCACAACCAATCACTGTTCTTGATGCAGCTATAGCGCGCTAGTAAGGTTTGAAATTGCTGAGATGTTGTCAGCTGTATGTCTGCTAACTGCATACATCCTATAAAGACCATGTAGTTCACAGTTATGCAGTCTTCTCCATTCACCTGTCTGTTCATCTCTCTTTGCTCCAAACATTTTCCTAAGAACTTTATTCTCAAATACTAGTAATCTCCTTTCCTCCCTTAAAGTAAGAGTCCATGTTTCGCATTCATATAATATAACTGCAGAATAACAGTTTTATATAAAATAAGTTAAAATAAACCTTCTTAGGTAAAATCCGTCGTCCTTAACTTATAACATATGTAATCTTTATGCCTCTAGGCCTTTCAGAACATCCGTTCCATCTTCAGCAGGTCACTCTTCGCTACAACATCCAGTATGATGGTTGATGCTGCTGGTCGAGTCACGACAGAGTCACATTAGGACCAGCAGCATCAACCATCATACTGGATGTTGTAGCGAAGAGTGATCTGCTGAAGATGGAACGGATGTTCTGAAAGGCCTACAGGAATAAAGATTACATATTTTATAACTTGAGGACGACGGATTTTACCTAAGAACGTATAATTTAACTTATTTTATTTTATAACTCTTCACCTCAACGGTTTTAACAATGAATTTTATTAGTATTGACAGTTTATACATTTTCAGTTTAATGTTTTTGAAAGGAGTTCGGACGTCAAGAGTCTCTGTAATACATAATAGCACACGTTTCCAGAATTGAGCCTATGTTTAATTCTTTGTGCATCTCATTCCTATTAGTGATTATTGTTCCTAGGTATTTGAATTCAGCCACTTCTTCAAAATTTCCCTTTGTCACTAGCTGTCCATTTCCATTATATACGTAATGTATTTCTATGTGTGACCATATATTTAGTTTTATTAGTAAGTGAAGGGAATTATAATATCCACAAATTGAAGGTTGTAGCAATATTAAACGCAATTAAGATGTGGTAGATGTGGCTCAAGGGGAAGACTTAATTGCGAGTGGACTAGCATTTGTTTCCTTTACACTTAGAGCAATTAACTCGATGTTGCTTCTAGTTAAGTTTTCATGATGTTCTGGACGGCAACCGAAATAACGGTCATCAGTTAAGCTAAATTTCATGGTCCCAGTAGTTTGTAATCTTCTCTTCTCTTCCTACTACTCTCCTTTGTCATCTCTTTTAAGATGAGCTTTTTTCCCTTTTGATTCCTAGCTTTGCAATTACATCGCTGCATTTTTTGTTTCATCTGCTTCAAAGGAAGTCTGGCTTGATGCACGTGAACACATATGGTTGCATCAGCATAGTTGGAGAGTAACACATGTTACTTCTTTGCCGTTACTTTTTGTTTTCAACGCTCTTTGCTATATTTATTATTTAAATAAACTTGACTATAGTATAACCAGAAAAGCTAGTTTGTGTTCTGAAGTTTGGTTGGTATGCTACAATTACACAAGTGTAACCTTGAATTGCAAATTTCATCTGACTTCAATTATCAATTACCGTAAATACTTGCAATAATATAATTTGATGTAATAATTTTGCGGAACTCTACATAAAAAATTAAAGAACAGGAAAAGAAAATATTCTGGATTGAAGTTTTATAAAATACTAGCTAATACCCGGCGTACGCTGCTACGCCTAAATAAATGAATAAGTAGAATGAAAAATAGTTATAAATTTATATTTTTTAGATGTCCCGCGCCGTAGCCCAGCGGTTAAGGTAGGAAGCCTTGGGGCAGAGCTACGGGACTTGCGCTGGTTCGAGTCTCCATGGGGGAAGACATTTTCTCATGGTATTTCGGCCAGTATGGGACCGGTGCCCACCCAGCATCGTGAGGCAATTGGGTAGCTACAATAAGTAGCGGCTCCAGGTTGAGGAACCAGCTATAACTGCTGGGGGCCTCGACATGCTAACCACATGTCACCCCTACACTGGCTGTTGATCATCTACCTATTGACACATGTGGATGTAAAGGGCCAGCAGCCGGCTGGTAAAAGGGCAACCGCTGAAAAAGTGGAAGACCCTCAATCAAAATATTTTTTAGATACCCCGTGCTGATTACCCGACGTTGTCCGGGAATTTACTTATCCCGATCTTCTTGACATAAATGAGCTGAAATACGAAAATTAATGTGTTTAGTTAAATAAGTAAAAGGAAAAAATGTATATCGTAATTATTTTTAGATACCCGGTGCTGTTTACCCGGCGTTGTCCGGGGATCTGCTCATCCCGATCTTCTTGGCATAAATGAGCTGAAAGACTAAAATGAATGTATTTCTTATGATTAGTTGAATAAGTAATATGAAAAATAATTATAAATATATATCGCAATTATTTCAAGATTCCCCGTGCTGATTACCCGGCATTGACCGGGAATCTACTTATCTCGACCTTCTTAGCATATATGATGTAAAAGACAAAATTCGTTATTGTGAATTATCCGTAAAAGAATATCCGCCATGTGCTGCTATGCTTGCACAGGAATCTACGTTCTTGTCTCGATCTTCTTGGCATCTATGAAAGACAAAAATGGTTATTGTGAGTTATCCGTAAGGGATAAACATATGCTGTCGCGGACTTTTTTGTAGAGCTTTTTGAGATATTCAATTCTGTGTACATTGAGTTTGTGTATTTGTTATGGTTCAGGCAGCGTAAGCCCTTTAAGCGTCTAAAGAATTACCTTATTCACGTTTTCCACTACATAGGGCGATTTTTAAGTGTGTAGGAGTTGAGTATCACAACTCTCGTATAGCCTATGTTCATCCCAGGAATCCCCTGAACATTTTGCAAAAAGCCCCATCACAATCGGATCAACGGTGTGGCCACGCATAAAGTGCAAACAAACAAACCAACAAACATTCATTTTTATATATTAGAAAATTGGCAGTTCTTCCATTACTTATGGGAGCGAAACTTGGGTAATGATAAAAAAATTACAAAGAATACAAATCGTAGAAATGAACTTCCTTAGAAGAACAAAAGACTGCACAAGATTTGATCTGATAAAGAATGAATATATAATAACAGAGTTAAATATATATAACCACTGAATTAAAAACTCAAAGAAATGGTTTAGACATGTAGAAAAATTAATGTAACAAGATTATCAAAACAGCATTTAACTGCAAACGAAGATCATCAAGGGATGCAGAAAGGTCAGTGAAAAAGATGGGCAGAGCAACTGTGAGGCGGAACAGGCAATTCTCCTAGACCGCGACGTAAAGAAGAAGAAAAAGGTATACTAATTATTAAAAAAAATTAAAATATTTAACTATTGCTTATGCATTTGGGCGTCGGGTTTTCCATCCACTTCCTGTACTCATTCATATTTACTGAGAGCTGCATGAATTTTTTGTACAATCTCACCTTTCTTTTGTGCCACCTCTGTAATATAATCCTATTGAATCCATTCCTTTCTAGGATATCCTCTCTTCGACTGTCTTCTGATGTAGGCTCAAGTAATAGGCTAATATACCTGTTCTCCAAAATTAACATATAGCCCGAAATTAATTAAGTCTAAATTAATTACATCTGGTTGTAGAGGATTTGCAGACAATAAATTCGAGATGGTAGTCCTGAAACTCAGGCAAAATATCTGAATTATCAGTTGTTAAAGTTGTTTATATTTAGAACAAATATTGCAGTAAAAATAAATATGTTAGCCTCTAGTTTCGAGGGACACGGGTTCAAAACCCATTTGGGTCGATGGATTTTTATGATGGAAAAAATCAATTGACAAATCCTCCAGGAGGGATTTTAAACCGCGGGTCACGAGTCTGAAGATTTTCAGGATCGTAAAAGAACCGCAAGCCTGAATAAAGAGGCATCTGTGCAAAATTTATCGACCGTTGTACGTTCAAGTAACAACTTACTTTACTACCAGGTGTCTCACTGAGACAACATGCCGACCCCATATCACTCGTTCATATCTATGGGTAACTAACTAACTAACTAACTCATTGGCACTATCGAACTCATAGTTTCATGTCCACGCGAACATAAACTCTCCACACATCCCATTCCTGAGCTAATGTATTTAGTGTTCCATTTAAAGCAAAATTTTAATGTTATAAATAAATATAAAAGTTTAAGTTAATAATTTTGTATTTTAAAATTCTTTTAATATTTAAATATAACTTAAATAAATAAAAACATCTAAATAATTCATTGTTGGTTATTGTTGAATAAAAATTTCTCACTAACAATTAAAGAAATTGCACTACATAACAGTTTTTGTAAATAATGTTTTTAAAAATTGTTTTAAGTCATTGTCAAAATTACAAATCCTTCCATTATAACTGCATTAAGAACACCTGCTTAACTTCATATTCTTAAATAAAGTAAACTAAACTCTGATTGGATGTTTAAACAATTAACTTTCTTATTTAACAAATCAATTTAAGCCTTATATTTAAATAACTATTAACCAATAGAATTTAAAATTACCATCATGAGATGTAGTAATGGTCTTAAAATTATAAAAGAATTTCACTAGTCATTCTGCATACAACTTTCAACAAACATAGAAGCAATAAGAGTTATCAAGATAAAATGTAATATTTAATACAAGTATAATAATTGATTCAAGAAGATAAAATTATTTATTTTTAATAGACGGTGAAAAATAATTCCACCTACATTTACTTAATCTGCTGGGAACGTTAAGAAGTGAATAAATGTGAAATTATTTCTACAAGAAACATTTTTTAGTGATTTTTAAAGTGTTTTCCTATCCAGTGTACCAACTACCGACCCTAAGAAGAGAATCCGGCTCTACCAAAAATTAAACCCAACCCAAACCAGTAATTATTATTTTTTGGGACATAAATCCTTCTTCAAAATGTTACTACAACATCGGGCATGAAGAGAATTACTTCTTCAAAACGTCGCCACAACGTGGGACAAAGCTATCTACTTCTTCACATTTTACAAATTCTACCAAGCTATAACAATGTTAAAATAATTCGGGAGTTAATTTTTTAAGATATTTAAATACCTTATCGAGACTTTAATGAAAAGTGGAAATTATTTTTTGCCTAAACCATTTCAATTGGGAATTACATGCACGATTAAAATGTAAAGGACAAGACTATACTTTTTAAATGGGAATAAAGCCATCATGCCTTGTGACATGCGGCGGAGAGTTAGTAATATGTTTAGTTGAAATTATAAAGTTTGGTTTAGAGGCACATAAAAATGCGAATACGTCGCTGACAGGTTGACATCTGTCCTAAGAGTAAATGCTGACAGTGTTCTGAAACTGACAACTTGACGAGACCATCAAAATTCAGCTTAAGTTGCTGATAATGTACTTTTGTTTATAAAATTATCATTTCATGTTGAATTTTTCAATGTAGCCAAAGCTGTCCAACTTCTCTTACTCCGCGGGCCATTTTTTCCTTTTGCAAACATTTCGGGAGCCAAAGTAGGGCAGATAACATAATAAAAAAGTCAATGTTAATTTAAATTTAATTTATTTATATGAAGAAAATATACTGAAATAATGTCGAAATAATATTACAAAATATACTATATATAGTGTGCCTTTCGCTCTCGAATCGGCCAGTTGCACGGCGGCCGACAACAGTAACCGATAATAACCGAGCTCTCGTCACTGCGGCCGACTAGAATTCCTTTCATAGGAGAGCGGGAGTTATTCAGTCAGTCTCAAAGCGGTTTTATTTAATCGTGGTAGTGCTTTGAAGTGTTTCATATGAAATATTTTTTCTGTACTTGCGCTACAAATTTTATTGTGCTTGGTATTAAATGTGATTTATGGATTATTGCTGTGCTATATTTTACACAATGCCTCGGCATACTTACGCATTACATCTTTAAAATAATAAAATTATCGGCCGCGGTGGACTAGTGGTTATGCTCCTTGCCTCTGGTCCCAAGGGTCGCGGGTTAAAACCTGGCCGGGGTAGATGGATTTTTTAGGATGGAAAAATCCAAGGAGCAAGTCCTCCGGGAGGGACTTTAAGCCGTGGGTCCCGAGTCTGAAGATTTTCAGGCTTGTGAAATATCGTTAAGCGTGATTGAAAAGGCCTCTAAGCAAAATTTACCCAATTTTCCCGTCCTAGTACTACCTTGGTTTCCTAGATGTCAGTATAAGGCGGAACGCTAACCTCGGACCACTCAAATGACATATATACGAAAACAAGTTAACTAAATTAGTATGGTTCAAATTCTTCTCTGTAGGAGGACAGCGCCTAAATCTCTGTTAAGGGAAACATGGGCTTACAAGAAGAAAATAATAACACTCTTGTTACATTGTAAGGAATTAAATTAATTTAATTGCAAAGTTTTCAATCTCGAGTCCAGGGAAGATGGCGGTGTACAATTTTAATCGCTGGATTGTTTATCAGATTCCTGGATTAAATTACAAACCTCTCCGAACATATGCTGAGAAGGCAAACAATACTGTCGATAGTAATTCGTCCGTCGGAAGGGGACATTAAGCCTGAAGGTCCACTTGGTGCTTTTAGATTGGTGTTTTGGTTACGTTCCGGCACCGGGTTTCACATTCTCCTTCTCATCATCATCATCACCATCACTATCAAGCTTCGTACAACACACCTTACTCTACAGAAACATTAACATACATTCAACGTACAAATCTCACTGCACACTCTTCAAAAATACATTATCATCAAGGTTTACACCTTAAGGTCTATTCCGATCTCATGTTGAATTGATCTGTCCATCTTTTAATGTGTCTTCCTACATGGCTTCGTCCTAATGATCTGTAGTGAAGAATCTGTTTCGAGATTCTGCCGTTATCTATTTTATTGATGTGGTCCATCCATTCGTCTCTGTATTGTGCAGTCCTATCTAATAACTTGAATATATTTAGTTCTGTTCGTATACCTTCATTTCGATTCCGATCTCAAAAACCCCATATCTGAAGTTACTATTCTTCGTTCCTGGTTTTTGGTTAATATCCTGTGTTCCGATCCATACGGTAGTGTTGGGACCGCCATTGTTGTATAAAGTTTTAAAAATGTTTCCTTTCTAGTTCCCTTGAGACTTCATTTTATGGCGCCACACAAATTGTTTATTTATTTTGTTTGCATTGTCTTCACTTCTTCTATATGACACATTGTATCCCAGATCATTAAAATTATTCACCTGTTTTATTTGTTTATTTTCTAATGAAATGTTTACTCTTAGTGGCTGATACCCCCGGAAAACTAAAACCTTACATTGATAAAAGCCATGGATCCGAGTATGAGGATTTATAGGCTCGTTAAAGTACCACAATCCTCAATATTTAACGGATGTCCATCCATCCTAGTAATACCTTATTTGCAACAGATTTCTCCTCGAGGCGGATTTCTCCTCGTGCCACTCACTGTACGAAAACAAGCGTAAGTACATTAGTTTGGTTAAGATATTTCCCTTTAGAGGGGACATGTCCAGGTCTCAATGAGAGACAGAAAGCGTATGCTATTACTAATTCTAAATTTATCATAAGTAATGCCACGAGTGATTTCCAAATTACGAAGTGAGGAGCGAATATATCTAGAGAATTTGGGAATAAAGAGTGGCATTTGTTAGGATTATTTAACGAATAAATTAAGCTCTTTACTAAAAAATAATTATTTGAATATAGTTACCGGTGTTTTAAAATATTTATATAGTTAATGTAAACGGCGATGTTTGAAAACAAATTACAAATGTGAGGTTATGTATATTCACTGCAACTCGATCATATTATTTATTGCCAAGTAGGATCGCAATATTGTAAGAATGCACTCTAGTGGAGAAATAATGAAACACATCAAACTATTATAATCAATATTATAGGTTAATCATTTATATTTTGAATAAACAACTCAGTAAAATCACTGAATCTATTCATTATTTGCTATATTCAATGTATTTGTTGGAGAAAAATAATTGTCTAACCTGTTCAGAATATTAAAAAAGGAGGAGCTTTCTTTATCACAAAAGCAGGAGCTGATAAAGGGCGAGGTAAAACACGACTGTCATTGGTGTAAAACAGATTTCATTGAGTCGTGATTGGTCATTGAGTACCATTTGCGACACGAGTTAAATAGTCACTGCATATCCACTGTATAAGTTTCTCTGGATAAAATTAATTTTTGTTTCAGTAAAGCACACACTCAATAACATCGAAATCACTTACGCGGAAGCTTAAAAAAAGTCAATCAGCTATAAATGTGTGACATAACAAAGTATTTGTTCTAAAAGTACGATGAGAGAAAACACGGTCAGACTCGGTAGAGCGTGTTAAGTCTGGTTAGAATGCTTTTATTCTTCCCTGTAAGGATGAAAAACGGAATTCAACTGAACATCGCATCGCTAGGTCACCGATGAAGATAAATCGTTCAAGTAAAGTGAAGTAAATAATAGCTCTCTATTTTTTTTCACGATGAGACCAAAGCCTCGGAAAACAAATATTTCTCAGTGCGTGTAAGACAATGATAACAGGATTAAGCACTTTTCCCTCAATTCTTATACAGAGTGATTCATACAAAAGAGACATTTCCGAGGGAACTAGAATGTCCTATAACGGCATTATACAATCATCATCATCTGCATTCATGGATTAGGTCTGTTGACCCGTTCCGACTTCAGCCCATCTCTTTCTATGTCTGCCCACATCTCGGGTGCCTTTAGGTTTGTATTTTGTTATTTGTTTTGGGTATCTATCTTCATTCATTCTATGTGCTGCTTCCATTTTTGTCTATATGTATCTATTTTATCAGTTATTGCAAATATTTCAAGTTCCTGTCTTATTTCTGTGTTCTTTATTCTGTCTTCCTTAGTGCACCCTTTAACAGATCTAAAAAATTCATTTATGCCGCCGTTATCCTACTTAGATCTTGTTTTTTTATGTATCCAGGCTTCTGAACCATAGAGCAGTACCGGTACTGCCAACGTTTTGTAAAATTTCAATTGGGTCTTTCTTGTTGTTTTGTTATTTAGTGATCGTTTTATCGTACCACATATTCCCTGGAATTTTGCTATTTTATTATTTATATCATTATCATAATTAAATGAAATGTCACATCCTAGATAATTGAGATGGTTCACCTGTTCTATGATTTTGTTACCTATTACTATTTTGGATCTGATTTGATTTTTTCCTTGGAATGCCATTACCTTAGTTTTTTCTATGGATATTTTGAGATTATATTTTTCACATATAGCCTATTATGTACTTTAAAAATATTCCTTTGAAGTTCGTCTTCCGTATTTGCTATTATTACCTGGTCATCAGCGTATAATAATGTTTTCAAGTAGTGTGTTTTATCTAATTTTATTCATTTATTTGTTTATTCGTTCCATTATACAGTAATTTACATTATATAGTATTTGCCAAGAACTATGGTGCAAAACTGTGCAAGTATCCATCGAAAAACATATAAAGGAAAGGAAATGGCGTTCGATTGGACAAACATTCGTAAATCACAAACTGCAGTAGAAAGATGTGCACTGGACTAGAATCCCCAAAGTTAAAGGAGGAGAGGAAGACCAAAAATTACATGGGAGATGACTATTGAAGGAGAAATACGTGAAATGAGAAAAACTTGGTTGGAGGCGAAGAGGTTGGCAGATGATAGAGCTAAATAGAAAAATTTCATTAAGGCCTTAAGATCCAGGTTGGAGCGAAAGGAAATTAATGATCATTATACAGGTTTAGAGATATATCATCATCATCATCATCATCATAATGCATTCAGGAATTTAGGCCATTTGTTGACCTATTTCGGCCTCAAGACAAACACCATCCAGAAGTATTTTGAGTGGACGTCCTGGTCTTCTTCTTCCTGCAGGTTGATATCTTAACATTTGTTTGGGTATCCTGTGGTCTTCCATTCCATGAACATGTTGCATCCATCTTGACTTATAGTCAGAAATTTTGTTTTCTAAAGATTCCATGTGTAATTCTTCCAAGATATCTTCATTTTTTAAGTGATCTAGTAGTATGTATCCTGCAGTCCTCCGAAGGTATCTGATTTCAGCAGATCTAAGTCTCTGTATATCCTTCTGTTTCAACGTCCATACTTCGCTACCATACAAAATAGTTGGAAGAGCCAGTGTTTTATATACTTTTAGTCTTGAATGTTTTTTGCGCTAACTGTGGCTTGAAGATAGAATTTATTAACCATAAAATTCTAAAAAGTAGATATTTTTGCATTTACATCCTTTTCTTCTTCATATGAGATACTGCATCCTAGATGTGTAAAATTATATTCCTGCTCCAAAATTTTATTGGAGATATATATTTTTTAAAACCTATAGCTTACCACTTAGTGGATAAATTTGAAATTTAGCACGATAAAACTTCGGGTTCGGACAAATGTCAAGAAACATTAAGACTCAAACTGTCCTGCACATAATCTGGCCATTATAATTATTATAATATTCGCCATGTTTACTATGAATAAGTGTGTGTGTGTGAATGGTGTGTTTTGTTTTAATGTTGTATTGTCTCGGAGGAGGCCTTTACATTCACCCGTTCCCTAATTCGGGGAGGACCTCCGTGTCGTGTGGTAAAAAAAAAAGTATGTGTGTGATCCACAGTTAAAATCCCTCTCCCGATAGGTCGTGTCACTCTAAGGCCCGGGTGGCGTGTGGCACGTAAAAGTACCTATAAGGTGAGAGGTTAAACTGCATCTTCATCTTCTTCTTCTTCTTCCTTCCAAGTATTAGGCCAAGGCCTGTTACGATCCTATAGAAAATTTTCCCTCCAGCGTTTCATAGGACGGCCCAGAGATCTTCGTCCTCTTCGTCTTCTTCTTCTTCACTTCACGGGCTAGGCAAATTACCTGTTCCGCCTCACAGTTGTTCTGTCCATCTTTTCACTGGCCTTCCTACATTCCTTGAACCTCTTGGCTTGTAGTTGAATGCTGCTCTTGGTAATCTTGTTACATTCATTCTTTCCACATGTGTAAACCATTTCTCTCTCTAGTCTCTGATTTTCTCATTCAATGGATATATATTTAACTCTGTTCTTATATCTTCATTCCTTATCCGATCCAATCTTGTGCAGCCTTTTGTTCTTCTAAGGAAGTTCATTTCTGCTCTTTGTATTCTACTTTGCAATTTTTTGGTCATTACCAAAGTTTCACTCCCGTCCTCTTGGTATATAATTATAAACAGCTTTGGGTATCCGATTTGAACTCATTCTTTCAATTTAGTTGGTACTGTTTAATATATTCCAAAATTGGCGTACTCTCGATTCTTTTAAGATATCGGTGTTCCTTTTCCGATCCCATCTGGTGTAACCTGCTGTTCTGTGCATGAATCTCATTTCCCAAGCCGTTATTCTGCTTTCATGTTGTCTTTTTAGTGTCCATGCTTCACTACCATAGGTCAACACTGGTCTAGCCAAAATGTTATATAAACGTAATCTGGTGTTTTTTTTGTACAAGGGATGGTTTCATAACTTCATTAATAATTTCCAAACTTTTGTTATAACTAGTAATTTTTTCAGGGATATCCTTTTCATCCCAGATAGAGAGATAATATCCAATATATTTAAATTGATTAGATCTCTCTAAAATTTTATTCAGGAGACATATTTTACTTTGTATGGGGTCCTTCCCATGAAATGTCATAATTTTAGTTTTGTTAATTGATAGTTCCATATTAAATTTGACACTCAAATTTCTGCGTTATTGAAGAAAAAAGATAATAATTAAAGCTCACGGTTTTCATGTCCATCCATAGTAATTCTGCCCGAAGGCAGGTCCTTCACTACAATCATAGCATTTCCATGCTATGCTTGCAGCTTTACTAGGGAATTGTGTAGGTGTGGTAGCTTCCCGTTGCTTTCCACACCGGTGAAGGATGATGGTGATGATGATAATGATAAGCATGATGATAATGATGATGGCCATATGATTTCGAGGACCGTTTGGGCCTTAAAGCTTTCCTGACATTTGTCTTACAGGTGAGGAAAAACCCCGATAAAAACCTCACCCAGAAAAACTGCCCCGACCGGGGATCGAACCCGGGCCCGCTGAGTGACAAGGCAGCACGGTTTTCATGTGATATCAGTGATATTTAGGTTCACTGTTATTACAAACATGTGTTACAATTTTAAAGCCATTTTTTTTCAAACTATTTTTTTAAATTTAAAACACAATTTTATTTAACACTTTCCAATACTGTTATTTTAACACAGTTCCAATAATGGATCATATTATAATTATATTGTGATAAGAAAATTAATGTCTGAACCAGGAATCAAACCGTGGACCTCTCGTATTCCGTACAAGCGTGCAAGACCACTACACTATTCGAGACATGGTACAAACCTTAATAATTCTTTCCCGATATACAAATCTATTATTCTCGTTTCGTCCGCTGCCAGGTAGATGTCATTACCAACGTCAACGGCCGGCTTCATTTAGAAGTATCATCATTATCCACGCAAATATTAGGCCATGTGGCCTGTTACGGTCTCAAAGAGGAATTTTCCATCCAGCGCTTTTTTGGACGTCCCAGCGATCTTTTGCCTTGGGGGCTGTAGCGAAGTATGGCTTTTGGAATTCTATGAGACGGCATTCGTTGTAGATGGACTTTCCAGTTGTTGTGATAGTTTTGTATATGGTGAAGAATGTGTTCTACATCCAACTCTTCCATAATTTCCTCATTTCTTTTATGGTCTCACTTTCTGTAGCCTGCTGTTCGGCGCATAAATCGCATCTCATTTGCTGTTATTCGGCTTTCATTTGGAGCCTCTATGTTTGAGAATTCCTGGTTCAGACATAAATTTTTCTTTTCACAATATCATTATAATATTAAAGCACAATTTCCCAAAAAATAAAAACTATTTGGCTAATTTGCTTGAAATTTTGCTTAACATTTAACATTACATTATAGAGGATGACCTAAAATAAATTAATTTGGAAGAAACATTTCTGCGGTATTTCATAGATACTTAAAAATAATAATATTAAGTCCACCGCTGTGGTCTCGAGGTAGCGTGCTGCCTTGTCACGCAGCGGAGCCGGGTTCCATTCCCGGTCGGGACAGTTTCCTGGGTGAGGTTTTCATCGGGGTTTTTTCCTCACTTGTAAGACAAATGTCAGGAAACTTTAAGGCCCAAACGGTCCCCGAACATCATATGGCCATCGCAATCATCATCATTCATATTCATCTTAGATTAAGCTTAGGATGAAGAACTCTCCTGGCGCACCACTATCATCTTCTTCATCATCCATCGTATCATCGGGGCAACGTAACCCTTCTAGGCGCCCCAACCTTAGAAGTGGGTTACAATTATGCCAATGCTAGTTGAGAATACCAGAAATGTCCAAAAGGACAACCTGGGGCATTAAAAACAATATTTTAAAAATAATATCTTTAAAATTTGTAAAATTAATGTAAATGCTATCAACACTATTTTGCTTAGGGTCGGTTTAACCAGCAGAGGTAACTGTATTATGCCAGTTTAAGCTATGCATTATACACGGGGAAAACTGGCGTAATACAGTTACCTATGTTTGTGAAATTGACCCTAAGACGATACATTTCACGACTTTCAGTTTTAATTGAATTCACTGTTCGTTCTATAACTATGCAACTTTTATTGACATGTTTTACCTTCCTACAAGGGAACTCTCAACCATTACATGCCGAAAGCCACCTTGAAATTTCTCTCAGAGATGAGTTGTGATGTACCAAGACCGTGCGCAAAAATTTTTCTGCTTTTAACTACAAGGCACAGAAATCGAAATCGAAGCCAGAAGCCAGAATCCAGCAAAGGCAACTCACTGTGCGGAGCATATGTATATCTCTGCATGAATTCAGAGCGGTGAGAAGTGACGCGGCACAGACGGCAGAAAGCAAGGGTTATCCAGTCTGCCAATACAGTAGTTTAAATAAGAGATTTGTCGCTGGTGTTTAGTACCTTGCAGTTAAAAACGGATTTTTTGGAGACGGCTTTTGTACATCACAACGCTTGTCTGGAAGAAATTTCAAGGTAGGTTTCGCATGCAATGGTTGACAACTCTCTTGTTAGTTTCTTTATCATCAACTTATAACTACAGTATATATTTTTTTCTTCTTTAACTGACAGTATGTTCAATAAACGTTTTATTAAATTCATCTCCCATTGTTTCTAAAAAAATCTTATTTATTTAATGCAGTTTATTTTCCATATCTTCCCATATATCAATTTTTACATTCTGTATAACCTTATAAAAAGTTTGCATATGTATCTCAGATCAATTAAATATTAAACATACTCTATCACAAAACATACGATTCTTTATTCAGTATTCTGATATAATTGGCATATTTTTAAAAACAGCCTGCATGTATCAATCACTCTGTAGCTAGGTATAATAAAAGTGAAAGAATAGATACAACTTACTTGTTGTAGAGAATTGTATCAGGGCGCCAAACTCTCTGATATGGGACCCGTATCACCCTAATGCCGGCGAAGTCGGAAGCGTTCCACTTGAGGTGGTGATCCGTCCATATTTGCGTAAGCCAACAGTTCGTCGTCAGGATCTGATTCTTCTCGTCCTGAAACAATTTTAAAGTAAATATCATGCAAGACAATATTCGTTAAAAAATCTAAAAATACAGATGTATGGAGCGATAAAAAACCAAAAGTGAATGTGTATTTTCTACATACAATATAATAGTATAAAATATAATATTAAGTTTTGTATCTTATGGGCATAACTAACTCACTGGCTCTATCGAACCCGTGGGTTCATGGCTGCGCAGGCATAAGCTCTCCGTACACCTCTATCTTAAACTAATGTTTTACAATCATCCCCTGTATAGTATACTTCCCTTAAATCATGGTTAATGTTATTCTCCCACCTCATTCTTGTTTACCAACTGGGTGTTTTCACTCTGCTTTTCCTACAAGAAGCTTCCATGCAACTTTTTCATTCCTCATTCGTGCCTCAAGTCCATCCTATCGCAATCTACGAGACTTTCTTCTTCTTCACTTCACGGGCTAGGCAAAAGTTGCCTGTTCCACCTCACAGTTGATCTCTCTATCTTTTCACTGGTCTTCTTACATTCCTTGAACCTCTTGGCTTGTAGTTGAATGCTGCTCTTGATAATCTTGTTACGTTCATTCTTTCTACACGTGTAAACCATTTCTCTCTATATTCTTTAATTTTCTCATTCAATGGATATATATTTAAGAACTCTGTTCTTATATTTCATTCTTTATCCCGATCTAATCTTGTGCAGCCTTTTGTTATTCTAAGGAAGTTCATTTCTGCGCTTTGTATTCTACTTTGTAATTTTTTTGGTCATTACCCGAGTTTCGCTCCCATAAAGTAATGCAGGAACTGTCAATGTTCTATAAAACTTCAGTCTTATTTTATTCTTTAATGTTGTATTCTACGAGATTTAACTGTTCTTATTATATCTTGCTTTGATTTATCTAATTCCTCATTAATTTCTCTAGCGCCCCGTTATTATATAAAGTCCTAACATTCCATGTTCCTAGGAACATGCCCCTGTGTTTTGAACCTTTGGCATAGATTCCCTGAGATAGTCCCCGTCCGGAGAACCGAATGGGGACTATTTTACCTCTGGAAAATTTTACTCCAGTTGAACTAATATTCGCATTTCTTGACGGTTGTATTTTTAAGATGAAAGATCGTCATTTTTTTGACCAAGGTACTTTTTTCGTCTGGCTTATAACCTTCGACCTGTCCCGCATGGGTAACCCTTTCATAAGCAACGCTACCGCCGGCATAGCTCTCGGGGTCATTTAAGCACGCAAGTCACTCCACAACGACAAGGTAAAGATACCATGGAAGGCTATGTATTGACCATGCTTAGTATTATTGATGTTTGCTTAGTGTTATAGAATGTGCATATTGGCCCTTGGTATCTTCTCGCTATAGGCTACTAATACAGTAAAAGCTCCTTATTCGCGGTTCCCTCATTCCCGCTTTCATTATTCGCGGATTAAAAAATTGCGACACAGTTCCAGTATTCATGGTTAAATATTTATTTATTCACGCATCCAGTCGGTATATTAAAAGGATCCATCCAGTCATAGTAATTCTGCCCGAGGGCAGGCCTTTCACTGCAATCATAGCATCTTCATGCTATGCTTTGCAGCTTTACTAGGGAATTATGGGTGTGGTAGCTTCCCGTTGCTTTCTACACCAGTGAAGAATAATGATGATGATAATGATAAGGATGATGATGGTGATGATGACCGAATGATTTTCGGGGACCGTTGGGCACTAAGCCTCCTGATATTTATCTTACAGGTGAGAAAAAATCCCGAAAAAACCTCACCCAGGAGCCTGTCCCGACCGGGAATCGAACCCGCGTGACAAGGCAGCACGCTATCTCGAGACCACAGCGGTGGACATTAAAAGGATTAGTATCCTTTATTAACGCATCGGCAACTTTTTTTTTACTGCAAGCACGTGCCAAGGTGACTTTTATAAAGAGCGATTGAAACCAAATGGACAAATTTATATCGAAGTAAAACAAACTTTATTGTCACTAAGCCTAAAGTTCGTTGTTAAAAGTCACCGCCGTCGTATTTCACACGACGCTATGCCCGTTAAAAATGCCGCTCTCGCCACGATCGGAGATTTATTGTTTCAACTTGTCATTCGTTGTAATAATTTTGATTTAATAACACGTTTCTCTTCTGCTTTGTTGCCAATTTTTAATGTGGAGTAAAAAGGAAAGAGAATTTAGTTCTGAAGCTGAAAAAAAAAATGTTTCCGCTTAAAGTAAAAACAGAGATACTTGACCGTTTGCGCGTTGGAGAGCCGTTTGCGTTTATATCACGCTGTTTCAATGTTAATGAATCAACAATACGATTCATCAAGAAATCCGATGACCGGGGGGGGGGGAGAGAGGAATTCTATCGCTGAATTCACAACTGAATATCACTCTGAATTAGAAGTCCTTTTAAAAGCGGCAAAACAGGGGAAAAAAAAACCTAAGCTCTTTAAGCCCTTGCCTAAGCCTGACAGTAATTATTTTTTGTTGCCCTGGATATCTCTGCGAATTTCTGTATTTTCAAGAGCACAGTTTACGAATATATTCATGTAAGTGCTGAATGTGCTCTAAAAATTATGGATGAAAATCTTATAAAAGGCGTTTCACTGAAGTATAATATAGGTTTTTCGACATTTTTCTTTCTATTTACGTCGGTATATACTAATTTTTCAAAAAACAATTGACATAAATATGTCATTTTTTTCATATTTTCAGAATTTTTGTAGTGTAAAATGAAAATAAAGATTTAAAAAGAAACTAGAGCAAATCTTCCGAAATCATTGATAAGTTTCATGAATTGTGAGCATAAATATATCCGAAATTAATCTTATATCAAGGGCAACAAAACTACTGCTGACCAGTGTAATTAATAGCAATTGTTCAAAATCTCCCATTAATTGATTTTATTTTGAAAATGTTTATTTTATTTTGGAACCTTGGAACGCATACCCTATACACCCACGCAAATACCATATTTGCGGAACATATCCCCCGCTGTACTACATCATCACTGTACTACATCATCAGTAGAAAGTGAAGTCTTATTATTAAGATTCAGTTGTAGGCCTTCATTACACTGAGCAACAAAAAATAAACTTTTTTTTTGTCTCAGAAAGAAAAATATGTGAGTCTGATAGTATTTTTTCTCCTGAATTCAAATATGATATCGGTTTTTCTCCATCATGCAAGGTTTCCGAGAGACAGGTATTAATAATTTTTAACACTTCAATATTTTCTACATTCGTAACTACACAATATTCGAACATTTGGACTCACATAGAAAGTAAGAAATTACGATTTTCTGCTATATCTTGCCTGTGGAACATCCCTCTTGATGGTCCAACAATAATCGGCCAGCATATTAGGATTCCATTTGCTTTGATATCTCTTTTCCATAGCTGTAATCTCCTGATGAAAGTGTTCCCCGTTTTATTTTACAATTGACAAATGGACGGATAAACGTTTATTAATAGAATAATTATTTAAATCCATTAATTGAAATTGAAATAAAAAACTGAGGGTGATTGAGAAATTCCGAATACATATTTGAAAACACAATAAAAAACTGCATTAAGTACAACTATTGGCACTCATGAGACAAAAACCATGTTGACCAGTGTAATTAACAAAAATCAAGTATCTTATTCAGTTTCCGTGTCCTCCAAAAATTGTCAATGCAGAGAGTTTCTGTTCCTACATATTTTTTTTATTATTTTAACCGCTGTTTTAAATATTTAGTTCACTTTCACTGATTTTCTACACAAATCCATTTGATGAATAACACAATAATAATCTGGACAATTTTCTCCATTTTACCTAAGTAACCCTATAAATCCAGATTTCTTTGCTGTCATCGCTTTTTCTCCGTCTGTGAGAATGTATAAAGTTTTTCTAAGCTTCCGATCGTATCTAGCGATTTTTTTACTACATCTTATATGTCCTTTCCTTTAGAGGCTCCCTGAAGAGAGCAAATTCTTTCTTCATTGATTGAAAAAATGTCCCACGTCATATGTATGAATATCAAAAGCTGACTCATATCCTTTTGATCGGCGATTTCTTTCAGGCACAACGAAAGATATGTTGTATTTTAATAATAATAATAATAATAATAATAATAATAATAATAATAATAATATATTTATTTATAAACAGGTTTACAATGTAATATAACATCTTCCTGTGCCCGAAGTTTTGATACTTTGGACTTTTTAGCAATTAGTTGTTTTAATAATGAATAGGGAGCTGGCCTAATACATCAACCCCCAACTTGGAGGACCAGGTAATTTTTGTTCGAGGTGTTCTTCCTCTAGCCTTTAACGAACCAACGCCAATCTACAAGGCAGTAAAATGTATAGTTGCCTCTTCCGCCAGGTACACCGTACCTTCTCCGCTGTATCTGCTATTGAGGTCTTCACTGTAACTCTGGCAAGGGGCCCTCACAAGGTATTATCAGCTGGGTAAGCTGAACCAAGGTTTTTATTACGAGGTGCTACTCCTCCCCCTTACCCTTTTCTTCAACCTGGCTTGGGACAGGCTATGGCGAGTTAATAATAATAATAATAATAATAATAATATAATAATAATAATAATATAATAATATAATAATAATAATATAATAATAATAATAAGATATATTAAACGAGAAACACCAATGTACATTACACGGAGTAATGATCTAGATAAAGTTATAGCAAATATACATTTATTTCTATTTTAAATTAGCCTACTCTAACGTCTTGCAGCTCCTGATTATTGTGGTAGGGAATCCTTATTGCGTGAAGTGGAGTGATGGCGTGTCTTAAGTTTTGGCATGTTAAGCAAGATATTAGGTTGTGACCGGTGTAAACTATGGTTGGAGGATAGATACTGGAAACGAGAGGATAAATAATTGGGAATCGAAGTATGTAAAATCTTAAATAAGAGAATTACATAGTGTAATTTTCTTCAATCTTTAAGACGAAGCCTTGTCAATTCGTGAAAAAATGGAGAAATGTGATCATATGTTCGGACATTAAATATGAATCTGATACATATAGACCTATTATGACGCACGACAAACTATCACTTATATATAATTTAGTAGAACGTCGCAATACCAGTTTTATTATATGGGTGCGAAACATGGACCTTACTTTAAGGGAGAAAAGGAGATTACGAGTATTTGAGAATATAGTTCTTGGGAAAATTTTTGGACCAAAGAGTGATGAACAGGCAGGTGAATGGAGATGACTTACATGACAGTGAACTACATGGTCTTTATAAGAAGACAGATATAATGAGAACAGTTAAGTCTCGTGGACTGCGATATGCAAGACATGTGGCACGAATGGGGAATGAAATACGTGCATGGAAGCTTCTTGTAGGAAAACCAGAGGGAAAACGCAACATTATTTTGTATTATTTTCATAATTTCCATTGCTCATATATATATTTACCAATCTGCATATCTTAATATATAAAAATTACGTGTCACGTTGTTTGTCCGCGATGGAATCGTAAACTAGTGAGCAGATTTAATAAAATTTTGCACACTGTGTGCAGTTTGATCCAACTTGAGACTTAGGGTAGTTTATAACTAAATTTATAGTCGCATTATTTTTTTATTGCAAATTATTTGTTTATTATTTAACAAAGAGTTATAATTATCTGTGAGTTCCATGCAATTCTAACAGATGGCGGAGTAATTATCTGTGAGTTCCATACGATTCTAACAGATGGTGGTGTAAGGTAATTTGGTAAGGTAACTGGTTTATTATTTAACAAAGAGAGATCCAGATGGCTGTGCTTTTTGTTGCAAACGCGAATTTCAATTGAATTACAAATATTGATTATTTCATCATTTAAGTGTGTTCAGTGTTTATTTTATTTTCAATATTATTAATTTCGTGTGTAAGTATTAGTTTTAAGTAATCTGAATGAAAGATAGCAACTTAATTCAAATTTTTAACGTATCCCTTAGCCACAGCAACGCGTGGCCGGGACTTCTAGTGTATATATTTGTGTGTATATATATATATATATATTTTCATCCTTGGTATTCAGATATTCTGATGATTGTTGGTCTTTATAGGAACTGTATGACTATTCAATGGTCCTTGTCTAAACGGAAAGGGAAAACGCCACGATATGCAGCATAGTTAACCGATTACTCGCTAGGATCGTTATGGAGAGTGTTCAGAGCGGATCCGGAAATTCGCTATGAAATTGTCACGCTGAACGAAAATCACAGATTTACACTGCACTGATTGCATACAACATAAATCGTTTGGGTTTGTTTTATTCTCAACATTATCAAATATATATGAGCTTACAATTTTCCAATATAATACAATTCCGTAACAAAATTGCATTAGATTGAACAGGACTACAATCATATCGTAAGGGTATTCAAATATTTATCCTAATTTTAATTAAAATCAAAGCTTAATGCATTTAAATGTGAATAGCTCATAGTTTTCACTTATTAACATGGATGAAAGATAATAGGATAACAAAATTATGAAATACATTTCGGTAATTGTAATAAAATGAAAATACAAAGATTTTACAATAGGCCTTACGAAGACATTGTTTAAATCTCCCATTTTCTAGGCAATCAGCATTAGATGCTAGTCCGGTTATCGGACCCCAGACTATGCGTCTGGTACTCATTTCAGTTAGAGGCTGCATAGATTCTGAGCTAAAGTGCTCACAGAAGATTTAGACGAGTTTAAAAATCCTGATCTCATCGGGACTTGAATATAAATAAAAATAAATATGTCACACATAGAAATACGTTATATAATGGAAATGGATAGTTAATAAGCCCCATATGGGGACACGCCGCTAGAACTCACATAAAGAAACTGCAAGTTTTTCAAAACAAATTATTATATATGATTAGGAACTACCGCGTGTAACACCGGTTGACATATTACACGATCAAACGGGTGTAGAACGATCGAGGAGTATATTAAACGCATGGCTCTTAAATTTTAATCCACTCGTGGCATCGCTGGGAACCTATGAAACAGCCAATAACAAACGCAAGCGTCCAAAATGGATCCTGGACAACACTTGGCCGGTGAAAGCTGATAGGGAACACACACAAAAAACACAAAAAAAAACACAAACACACACACACACACACACACACACACACACACACACACACAAACACACGCGCCCGCGCACGCACGCACGCACGCACACACACAGATACACATTACACAATTATTCAATTATAATTACAACATTGGAATATAATGTGTATTAATAAAATATATTAATACAACAAATTAAAAAATAACAACTAATTCTACTGCTACAGGTTTATCCCACCAGTTCCAGAGAAACTGACATCACCTGACAACTACAGATAGAACAACAACAACAACTGAAGAGTAAAAAAAAAAAATAAAAAATGCACATGTTACCATAATTGTATGAATAATTGTAATAATCTGAAATGTACGCATATTATACAGTATTTAAATAAAGAGAAGCCTGGATGCCCTCTCAATGTACAGTCATCCGAAAGCCAAACTTGGCAAGATCCCGCGTGATGGACTATTCCGATTGAGGTTTTAAACGGTTTCCCACAATTCAAAGAGCAAATGCTGGAATAGAACCCCAAAAGGTCCGCTTCCAACTTCACTCTGCTACTTAACTTCAAATCTGAATTCAAAATTTAAACCGGGGCTAATGTATTTTACAGGAACCCGGGGTTCTACCTATTAAGGAGGACCAAAATGGATCGCTCACCGCCAACACTTAAGTGATGGCCGCAGAGATTTCCATCTATCTATCTATCTATGTCCACCGCTGTGGTCTCGAGGTAGCGTGCTGCCTTGTCACGCAGCGGACCCGGGTTCGATCCCCGGTCGGGGCAGTTTTTCTGGGTGAGGTTTTTATCGGGGTTTTTCCTCACCTGTAAGACAAATGTCAGGAAAACTTTAAGGCCCAGACGGTCCCCGAAATCATATGGCCTACATCCTTATCATCATTCTTCACCGGTGTGGAAAGCAACGGGAAGCTACCACACCTACACAATTCCCTAGTAAAGCTGTAAGCATAGCATGAAAATGCTATGATTGCAGTGAAGGACCTGCCTTCGGGCAGAATTACTATGGATGGATCTATCTATATATCTATCTGAATTCAAATACTTAGGAACAATGATTACAAACAGGAATGAGGTGTACAAAGAAATTGAACACAGGCTCAATTCTAGAAATGCATGCTACTGTGTATTACAGGTACCCTTGTTGTCCAAACTTCATTGAAAAAAATTGAACTGAAAATTATAAAAACAATTATTCTCCCAGTTATATTATATGGATGCGAAACATGGACTCTTACTTTATGGGAGGAGAAAAGATTATGAGTATTTGAGAATAAAGTTTTTAGGAAAATATACAAAATAGTGAGCTACTTGATCTTTATGAAAAACTATAAATACAGGGTGTCCGCAAAGCCCTGCTACCAAAACAATGTAACTTAGCTCGTAAACTATTTGAGATAGAGACATACGGTTTTTGTAATGTATTCTACATCTCCCAACGTTTTCTTTACAAGTTTTGCAGATTGTGATTTAAACAAGAATGATGACACCACAGGAAAATACACAATATGTATGGTGGTATGCTGAGTCTGGTAAATCACCAGTACCTCCTTATCCGAATGTTATGGCGGTTAACATGTCTAGACACAAAGAAAATCGCTTCATCAGAGAACATCACCCTATGCAGGTACTCATTGTCTTCGTGAATTGCATTCAGCATGAATCAGCAAATTCCGCACGCCGATGGAAGTCAGTTGGAGCGACGCTTGCGTAATTTGCAGCCGCTTATGGAGGACTTATAAATAGTTGATTTTTGGTAAATGCAGTTCCCGTGAAGCATGACGAACCGATTTTTGAGGTCTGAGTTGAAATGCAAGTTGCCCATTGTCGATAGTTTCTTGGCTTACACCTGGTCGTCCACTCCGTGGTAAGTCCATTACACTGCCAGTCGCTAGAAATTTCTCGGCTCATATAATTATGGATGATTTGGATGGAGGAACTCTTTCATATTGAAGCGCGGGATTTCGCTGAACAGTTACTGGTGATTTACCAGATTCATTATACCAACATACACATTGGGCCTTTTCCTGTGGTGGCGTCATTACTGTTTAAATCACAAACTGCAACACATATAAACAAAACTTTGAGAGATGTGGAATACATTGCAAAAAAAAACCGCATGCCTCTATCTCAAATAGTTTACGAGCTAAGTTACATTATTTTGGTAGCAGGAGTTATTATAAGAAAAGGTAATTCTCGCAGACTACGATTGGCAGCACATGTGGCACGAACGGAAAATTAAAGAGGGGCATGGAAATTCCTTATAGGAAAACCAGAGGGAAAGTGCCCAGTAGATAAATGAAGATTGAGGTGGGAGAATGTATCAACCATGATTTGAGAGAATACAACTATATAGGACAGGAAGTAAATATCAATAAAACTAAATATACGGTCACATGTAGAAATACATTATATAATGGAAATGGACAGCTAATGACAAATGAGGGAAATTTTGAGGAAGTGACTGAATTCAAATACCTAGGAACAATAGTCACAAATGGGAATGAGATGCACAAAGAAATTAAACATAGGCTCAATTCTGGAAATGCGTGCTATTATGCATTGCAGAGACTCTTGATGTCCCAACTCCTTTCAAAAAACGTTAAACTGAAAATATATAAAACTATTATTCTACCAGTTATATTATATGGGTGCGAAACATGGACTCTTACTTTAAGGCAGGAAAGGAGATTACGAGTATTCGAGAATACAGTAGGCCTACTTAGGAAAACTTTTGGACCAAAGAAAGATGAACAGACAGGTGAATGGAGAAGACTACATAACAGTGAACTACATGGTCTGTATAGGAAGCCAGATATAATAAGAACAGTTAAGTCTCGTAGACTGCGATGGGCAGGACATGTTGCACATATGGGGAATGAAAAACTTGCATGGAACCTTCTTGTAGGAAAGCCAGAGGGAAAACGCCCAGTCGGTAGACCAAGAATGAGGTGGGAGAATAATATTAACTATGATTTGAGGGAAGTAGATTATACAGGGAATGATTGGAAAGCATTATCTCAGGATAGGGATGTATGGAGAGGTTATGTCCGCGCGGCCATGAACCTACGGGTTCGGTAGTGCCAGTGAGCAAGTAAGTACAACTATATAGGGGATGACTGGAAAACATTAGCTCAGGATAGGAATATATGGAGAGCTTATGCTTGCGCGGCTATGAACATACAGGTTCGATTGTGCCTTTGAAACAGTTTTCTTTATGAGGCCTACAAATATTGTATTGCATTTCATTGCTACATTGTACCATTTATTTCCCACCGTAGTCCCTGAACATCACATAGTTACTGCATAAATTATTGCCTGCAACCAATCTTTGAAGTACCTTTGTTGTTGCTGAACCACAAGCTTCTAGAAGAGAGTTTGGCTCAACTATAAATTAGGTCTCACTAAGGTACACCATGCAATATTCATATTACATTGTTGCACTATTTACTTTTTCCATTTCCACTAATATTTCCTACTATTTTCTAACAATTCATAATTTATTTTTTACAATTTTTAAGTATTTATTTATGCACAATTTATATCAATGAAGTAATATGTTGCTGGAACAAAAAAATATAAATTTGGAATAAGAATATCAGAAAATAGAAAAATAAACACCATACTGTTTGCAGATGACCAAATAATAATAGCAAATTCCGAAGATAATCTACAGAAAGGTCTGTATGAACTTAACAAAATTACAGAAGAATATGGTTTGAACATATCTACAGAAAAAACAAAAATTATGGCATTTCAAGGTGTAGGTCCTGTCAGAAGTAAAATTGTACTGGACAATAACATTTTGGAGCAGGTGAATAATTTTACATATCTAGGATGCAATATCTCACATGAAGAAGAAAAGGATGCAAATGCAAAGATATATAAAATTTTAAGAATTTTAGGGTTAATAAATTCTATCTTCAAGCCACAGTTAGTCCAAAAGCATTCAAGATTAAAAGTGTATAAAACACTGGCTCTTCCAACTCTTTTGTATGGTAGCGAAGTATGGACGTTGAAACAGAAGGATATACAGAGACTTAGATCTGCTGAAATGAGATATCTTCGGAGGACTACAGGATACACACTACTAGATCACAAAAAAAAAAAAAATGAAGACATCTTAGAAGAATTACACATGGAATCTTTAGAAAACAAAATTTCTGATTATAAGTCAAGATGGATACAACATGTTCATCGAATGGAAGATCACAGAATACCCAAACAAATGCTAAGATATCAACCTGCAGGAAGAAGAAGACCAGGACGTCCATTCAAAAGACTTTTGGATGATGTTTCTCTTGAGGCCGAAACAGGTCAACAAATGGCCTAAATTCGTGAATGTACTATGATGATGATGATGATATTTATGCATGCAAAACTTTTTAGCTACTCAATTCAATTCTATGTTTTATATTCTCTTTGCCTTTACCTTCAAAAATATACGTTATATAATATGATTTTACAAGCAATATTTATAATGAAATATGTTAAACAAAATGCGAAAATTATAAAAAACGATGAGAACAAAATATGAGAAAGGTTACGGTAATATTGTTTGTATTGTTTCTAGCGAACATGTTTTTACTGTAAGTTAGGGAACGTGTTGAGGAAGGATAGACGATATTTAAGCCCTATTCTTAAGCAGGAAAAGGGCTGCCATAAAACCATCAGATAACCAACGCAGCGATCCGGAAACAGAATATATTAGGAGGGATTGTTCTAAGTTTTCTGACAGTTAACTGAACATCTCATTTGTAATTCAAAATTTGTTATCCAGACGTTACAAAAAGGTGATAACTTAGCTGTTATGAATATGCAAAGCCTTCTTCAACAAATTCAACATCTTAAACTGATTTCCTTGAAAGTGATGGAATTAGCAGTTTTGCTTCAGGAATCTCACATCTATTTTGCCAAAGATATTTTCATTTTTCTGACGATTAAAAAAATTATTTCTACAAAAGATATTTACACTTTAAGATCATCATCTTCCAGGGATTAAGCCTGTTGGTTCGTTCCGGTTTCATGAAAGCTAGAATTGTTAAAATTGTTCAGACCATCTGCTGTGTGGGCGACCAACATTTCTCCTTCCGTGCTGTTTATAATTTAGCAATAATTTTGGAAATCTTTCTTCTGGCATTCTATCAATATGTTCTTTCCAGTCGTTCCTATATTTAATTATTCGGTCTGTAAGTTTGAAAATATTTAGTTCCTTTCTTATATCTTCATTTCTTTTCTTATCCAGCAGAGTATATCCTTCTATATTTCTAAAAAATCGCATCTCAGCTGCTTCCAATCTTTGTTCTTGTATTTTAGTGATCGCCCAACATTCTTATCCATACACCAATACAGGAACATCCATTATTTTATAAAATTTATTTTTTGTTTCTTTTCTTGTGTTTTTCAGGGTTCTTTTAATAGTGCCACACATTAGATTAAATTTATTTATTTTGCCATTAATATCTTCATTTTTAAAATATGATAAATTGAAACCCAGATATTTAAAACTGTTCACCTGCTCTAAAATTTTATTATCAATTACTATTTTTGCTCTTAAGGTATCATGTCCTTTAAATACTAAAATTTTAGTTTCAGTCTTTGAAATTTTTAAATAGTAATTAGCACTTATTTTTTCCAAATTAAAAATAGCTCTTTGTAGATCATCTTCTGAACTGGAAATCACTACTTGATCATCAGCAAATAATATTGTATTCAACAGTTTATTATTTAACTGTAAGATCAATGGCAACATGTTTCTGGGCGTCGTTTTACGATAAAGCATTTTTGTCTTATGTTTATAGGAATAAGATTAAAGGAAATAAGTAGCTATCGTTGAATGTACTGAAGAAATAAGCTGTTGTGTACATACAGTGCTTGTAAAATTGCTTATGTTTTTCCTAAAAGCGATTTGATTCGATAATAACTTAACGTTAAAAAATGTAAAAAATCTTTACATATTACATTTTTACCAACTCTGAGAATATTAAGAAGTTTACTTGGCTGTGTTTATTGAAATTTACAAACACAAAAATTCCTTTAACAAAAGAAGAAGAAGAAGCTATGAAGATGAATAAAATTTGGATTCCGGCATGATATAACACGAAAATAAAACCTATGACTTACGCCAGTGACAACCAATCAAAAAATAGCTCCAAAGTAACGGACCGTGTAGAAAACATCACCACACAATACTCAACTATAAATAAGGACACGATTCCCAACTGAAATTTTAATTAGGGCTATCTCTAAATAAAATTTGTTGGCCCTTTAATTCCCTGTTTTAAATAGTGAAGCAAATGTTTTAGTTGTTAAAGATCATCTTTAAATAAAATACGCGCTACCTATGTCCCTCGTTCTGTAGGAAACTTTATGTTATTCTTGGTAAAAGAACAAATTTCAGTTGTTATTATTATTATTATTGTAAGCCCCTGCTTCTTTTATCGGGACTTTGGCGCTCTGTCCCTACAGGTGAGAAATTTAACCATACTAATTTAGTTACGTACACTATTTTCGGATAGATATCATTGAGTGGCACGGGGTTAGCATGTCGCCTCATAGTGACATCTAGGATACCGAGGTAATACTAGGTTGGGAAATTTCGGTAAATTTGCTTAGAGGCCTATTTATTCAGGATTAAGGATCTTTTACAAATATGAAAATGTTCAGAATCGGGATCCACAACTTAAATTGACTCCCGGATGACTTACTTCTTGGATTTTTCCGTCCTATAAAATCCATCGATCCGGCCGGGTTTGAACTAGGAACCAGAAGCAAGGAGCATAACTACTAATCCACCGCGACCGATATTATTATTATTATTATTATTATTATTATTATTATTATTATTATTATTATATTTTGCTGAGAAGCCTCTTTTTTAAACCAGGGCCAACAGTTTTAGTTCCCTTCACAAATAATTAATTCTGATGATTTTTACGCCCAGAAAAATACATCGACCAGGCCGGATTTGAACCCGCGAATCTTGAAACTAGAGGCTGGCTTAGTTATCACTAGTTCACCAGGACCGACTTTGGTTTAATTTTTTTAATGCCGCCATGTTGTCTTTTATGACATTTATGACTTTTTCCCTTCATTGGCGGAGTTTTAACCCATTTCTTTAGGTTGGGGCACCTGGAAGACGGAGGTACGTTATCCCGATGATATGATGGGTGATAAATGAAAATGAAATGTCAGGAAAATCCCTAACCTAATTTAACCTAGATTCCAGACAATGGGAAACAACATGAGTAATTACCTTTAAAAGAAATCCTAGTGGTCTGATGGGGAATCGAACCCGGACCTCATGAACTATAGTCAGAAGCTCTGACTACAAGCCAATGAGGCTGATCAGTTTAATATAATAATGTACATGTTGTTTTATGATGAATCATAGAGAGCACTTTTTTGCTAGTTGGCTACTTTGATATATTATATTAACCAATTTCAATATTAAACCAGCTTTAACAAAAAAAAGTGTGAATTTTTTTAATTCTAAAATTGAATTAACATGTGTGGTTACATATTTAATTTAAAACTTACGCACACATTGATATTTATCATGCAAATAAAGCAGTTCATTTGAAATAATGTTTCAGTATATCGATTTAATCAAATCTGTAACTCGCCACACGATAGTTCCAGTTCGTTTGTGCTTGTAGGTAAACTAACCACAACATGAAAACTGTAGAGTATAGAAAATTTACTGATAATCTGATTATACAAATCATAGCATTTCAATTAATTTTTAAGCACAAATAGATTACATTTGTGTTTTCATGTCGTTCTACACACAACACCATGAATTATAAAGTAAATATTAATTGTATTGTATTCATAACTTGTAATCGTTTATATATATATTGTAATTTAGATTTAAGACTATTTTTTTTTTGTATTTTTTTTAAACCTGGTTGAGTGGTAGACAAGGCCTTAAGGCCTTAACTCTGCCAGGTAAAATAAAGCTATTATTATTATTATTATTATTATTATTATTATTATTATTATTATTATTATTATTATTATTATTATACAAATAAAATACACGATAACATTCCATTCATGTATCAGTCATAATATAACATTTTAATATCCATCCATCAATAGTAATTCTGCCCGAGGGCAGGTCTTTCACTGCAATCATAGCATTTTTCATGCTATGCTTTGCAGCTTTACTAGGAATTATAGACGTGGTAGCTTCCCGTTGCTTTCCACATCTGTGAAGGATGGTGATGATGATGATGGTCGGATGATTTTCGGGGATCGTTAGGCCATAAGCTTCCTGATATTTGTCTTAAAGGTGAGGAAAAACCCCGAAAAAACCTTACCCAGGAGCCTGTCCCGACCGGGAATCGAATCAGGGCCCGCTGCGTGACAAGGCAGCGCGCTATCTGGAGAACAAAGCAGTAGACCATTTTAATATAGGCCTAATAACGATGATAATTATCATCCAGGGATTAAGCCTGTTGGCTCGTTCCGGTTTCATGTAAGCTAGAATTGTTAAAATTGTTCAAGGCCATCTTCTGTGTGGGCGTCCAACATTTCTCCTTCCGTGCGGTTTATAATTTAGCAATAAGTTTGGAAATTTTCCTTCTGGCATTCTATCAATATGTTCTTTCCAGTCGTTCCTATATCTAATTATTCGGTCTGTAAGTTTGAAAATATTTACTTCCTATCTTATATCTTCATTCCTTTTCTTATCCAGCAGAATAGACCCTGCTATAATTCTTAAAATTCTCATCTCAGCTGCTTCCAATCTTTGTTCTTGTATATATACATCCACCCATAGTAATTCTGCCCGAAGGCAGGTCCTTCACTGCAATCATAGCATTTTCATGCTATGCTTGCAGCTTTACTAGGGAATTGTGTAGGTGTGGTAGCGTCCCGTCGCTTTCCACACCGGTGAAGGATGATGATGATAATGATAAGGATGATGACCTTATGATTTCGGAGATCGTTTGGGCCTTAAAGTTTTCCTGACATTTCTCTTACAGGTGAGGAAAAACCCCGATAAAAACCTCACCCAGAAAAACTGCCCCGACCGGGGATCGAACCCGGGCCCGCTGCGTGACAAGGCAGCACGCTACCTCGAGACCACAGCGGTGGACGTATATATATATATATATACAGATTTTTAATGTTTACCGTACACATCTTTCTGTGCCTAGAGTTTTATTTTACTTCTCCACTCCTCTCTATCCATGTCCTCCTGTCCTTTTGTTCCCATTCCAGTTATTATTTCTAGAGTAAATCAAAATACATTATAAATATTAATTGTATTGTATTTATAACATGTAATCGTTTATGTTTATTGTAATTTAGATGTAAGACTATTTTTTTGTATTTTTTAAAACCTGGTTGAGTGGCAGACAAGGCCTTAACTCTGCCAGGTAAAATGAAGCTATTATTATTATTATTTCTTGCATCCACGAGTTTCGAGGTCTTCCTTTCCTTCTTCTTCCAGGTGGTTACCATTTCAATGTTTATATATATATATATATATATATGTTATAATTAAATGTTTAACATTGAGCAATGCAAGCTTAATATGGAATGATAAAAATAAATGCCTGGACGGGATCCGTCCAGGCATTTATTTTTCTTATCATTCCATATATATATATATATATATATATATATATGCGTAAGGCATACAAACATGCATGCGGACATACACACATACATACATACATACATACAAGAGTGGTCCTTATTTTTAAAGGGTGGAGAAAACGGAATCTTGTATAACAGTTATTATTAGGTACAGTATATTGTATAATTAGACACGCATTTAAGTGGTTTATTTTTGTTGGTTTTCTTCTGATTTATTTAAAATATTAAATTATCTGAACCAACTGATGTATCTAAAAGAATACATTACGAATTTAAGGGTTAAAATGCCGTCTGACTTCAACACACACTTTCTATTTCTTTTCCTTTTGGCCCAATTTGATAGTGTATCAAATTTGATTACGATAAATTAATATTAACCAGTACCGCACTAGACCTAAATTTATAAACATTCAAAGATATGACTACAGCAAGAGTATTACTTATTTGCTTTTCTGTTGTCTTACATAAGAGAGACAAATCAATAAATATCTACATCAGCTTTAATGAAAGTAATTAACTTCATAAATCATTACCATTTTGACGATCTTAAAGAAGATTTGAGACAACCCTTGAGGATTCCAGACGCAGTCTCTGGCGAAACGTCGGGGAACTACAAGCCTCACGACCACGGCCTACAGCCCGAAAATCTTCTTCAAGATCATCATAGCAACTCCGGCCGTGAAAGCCTATGCCAATACATTACCATTTTATTGGTATTTTCTTTTCAATGTCACTCCCTGTTCTAGCTCAATGCGGCACGGGTTCCTCATCTTAAATTTAAACGAAATTGACTTCAAATTACTTCTTACAACCAAAGAAAAAGATAGAGGGCTGCGGAATGAAATACGAAAAATTGAAAAAAGGAACACCCTAATATAATTATATATATATTTTCAATGTTTACACATCTTTCTGTGTCTAAAGTTTATTTTTACTTATCCGCTCGTCTCTATCCATCCACTCCATGTTCTCCGGTTCTCATGTTCTTATCCTAGTTATTTCTTGCATCCACGAGTTTCGAGGTCTTCCTTTCTTTTTCTTGCAGGTGGGCACTATTCCAATGTTTTTATGGGTAACCTATTTTCTTGCATTCGTTGTACATGCCCTGTCCAATTTAATTGCTTATATTTTATATGAACTACTATTGAATATTTAATATTCATTTTTTCTCGTATTACTTTGTTTTTTTTGTTGTTTTTTTTCAATTTTAAACATCTTGCTGCTCTCCTCAAGAAATCCATTTCCATATCCAAATAAGTTTATGTCCTAAATTATATATATGACACTTAAATAATAATAATTTTATTATTTTATCTTCCATATTAATATGTGTAAAATTGTTATATTAATTTACATTTTAATTATTAATAACCACGATTTATTAATTACTTATTTTTTATAACTTGCTCAGATTACACTGGTCAATATGATTTTTGTCTCATGAGTACCAATAGTTGTACTTAATGCAATTTTCTATCGTGTTTTCAAATATGAATTCGTAATTTCTCCGTCACCCACAGTTCTTTTATTTCAATTTCAATTCATGGATTTAAATAATTATTTTTTTAATAAACCTAGATTTCTTCTCGGAAAATCTTGGCTCAGTGAGCGATGAGCACGGGGAATACTTTCATCAGCAGATTTCAGCTATAGAAAAAAGATATCAAGGCAAATACAATCCTAATACGCTGGCCGATTATTGTTGGACCATCAAGAGGGATGCTCCACAGGCGAAATATAGCAGAAAATCGTCATTTCTTACTTTCTAGGCGAGTTCGAATGTTCCAGTGTTGTATAGTTACGAATATAGAAAATATTAAAGTGTTTGAAGTGATAAATTCCTGTCTCTCGGAAACCTTGCATGATGGAGAAAAACCGGCATCATACTTGAATTAAGGAGAAAAAATACTATCAGAATCACATATTTTTCTTTCTGAGACAAAAAAAAATCTTTTTGTTGCCGAGTGTGTTTTATTTTAAAATCTTTATTCATGTCACCTCTTATTTTGGTGATTATAGTGGTATTGCTACCTATCTGAATGTTTATTTTTTCATAAATACTAGATTTGAAAATGAAGATCATCAGGGTGAATTTGACTGCATCTAGTGACGAGACGCACAGAGAGTGTGGATGCCCCGGGAGAATAAAAACAGCATTGGAAGCAATATTGTAAGCGCTGTGATCCGAGCTCGTTAGGTGGTTGATTCAAATCAATAAACCATACACACACAGAGTACTCGGCTGTGATTTATCACAAACACCAACACAATCTTCATTACCTGCGAACTTTCCATTTTCTTCCGCTCTGTCTTCTCCCTTATCTCCTGTTGTTATACAACACAACCCCATCTCAATATTTTATTTCCTTTTTACACTCCATCACTTTACAATTCAATTACTCACAAAATACAACAAAAATCAATATGGCTATATAAAATTGTATCTGACGAGAGATAGCACAAAGTGTTCTGCCTTCAAGGTGTTTTTGTTATAGCCTACTCTTTCTCTACGTTATCATATGAAGCAATTGTAAAGAAAAAGGAAGTAAGAAAAAAAATTAAGACTGGAATGAAGATGCAGAAAATGTAATTAAATAAGGAAGAATATACAGGGAATCCATTTTAAGAGGAAACCTCGCATCATTCTGCCGCCGCTGTGAGCAGTATGATCGCAGCGTGGGAGACAACTTGTACACAACATCCCAGCGGTTAGTTGTTTCAGTGAGTTGTAGTGGGACGCATGACACTTGTTGTCGTGTGTTACATAAGAAAGTGATCGAAACTTTAACTATAAATAATCTAGAGAACATATTTCAATGTGCAGTGCATAATAAACTTTTCGATGACAGGATAATTAGCACATGTTTATGGCCCCCTAGATTAGGAGACCTAACATACTGTGATTATTATCTTTGGGGATACCTAAAGGGAAAAGTTTACCGAAATAACCCTCATACCTTAGAAGAACTTAAGGTCGAAATAATACGTGCAATGCAGTCTATTACAGAAGCGGAATTACAGAAAGTGGCAGATAATTTGTTTAAACGATGTGAGGCATATCTTTCTGCGGACGGGGGTAATTTTCAACAGTATCTCAAATAAATGGTGAGTAATAAGCCTCTATATGTAGGCCCATTTTTATTCCTTAATATCTTAATGTCCACCGCTGTGGTCTCGAGGTAGCGTGCTGCCTTGTCACGCAGCGGGCCCGGGTTCGATCCCCGGTCGGGGAAGTTTTTCTGGGTGAGGTTTTTATCGGGGTTTTTCCTCACCTGTAAGACAAATGTCAGGAAAACTTTAAGGCCCAAACGGCCATCATCATCATCATCCTTATCATTATCATCATCACCATCATCCTTCACCGGTGTGGAAAGCAACGGGAAGCTACCACACCTACACAATTCCCTAGTAAAGCTGCAAGCATAGCATGAAAATGCTATGATTGTAGTGAAGGACCTGCCTTCGGGCAGAATTACTATGGATGGAATATCTTAATACAGGCTTTCCACTTTACAGCAGATTGCCTTTGATTCCTGCTTTCCAGAGACTGCTATCTTCTCATCGTCCATCTTCCATACCCCTCTTCATCATGACATCATATATTCCCTCATACCACGCTCTTCTAGTTCTCCCCCTCTTCCTTCTGCCTAGTACCATCCAATCCAACACCTGTTTAGGCCACTGGTCTTCCGACATCCGTTGTACATGTCCATACCACTGTAGAGCTCTCTTTGTTATCCTATCGATAACAGTTTCTTGTGCATCCATTTCTTGTCTGATATATGTATTTCGAATATGTGGTAACCTGGATATTCTCATACTTCTACGTAATCCATCCATTTCTGTCGCCAAGATTCTTTTCTGCATCCTCGTATTTTTTATAACAATCTAAATAAGATGAGTTATTTGTAGTTTGTAGGTTCTGTCATCATTTGCCACTAGTAACGGAACACGCTTCCCGCCGGTATACATGTACATCATTTGCCACTAGTAACGGAACACGCTTCCCGCCGGTATACATATACATCATTTGCCACTAGTAACGGAACACGCTTCCCGCCGGTATACATGTGCATCATTTGCCACTAGTAACGGAACACGCTTCCCGCCGGTATACATGTACATCATTTGCCACTAGTAACGGAACACGCTTCCCGCCGGTATACATGCATACGTATATAATTTTTACAGGGCCAAACCGATGAATCCTAAAAACAGTTAAATAAACGAAATTACGCTAAAATTTATAACATTATTTCCTCATGTGTCATTTTGGAACGGCCAAATCTTATTTTCCGGCTGAATTCAAATACTTAGCAAAATAATTACAAATAGGAATCAGATACACAAATAAATTAAACAAAGACTTAAATGCATGTTATTATGCACTACAGGGACTCTTGTCCCAACTTCTCTAAAAAAATCGTTAAACTGAAAAATAAAAAAAATATATATAAATGCAAACTATTTATGACCATTATTACCACGATATATAAGGTTAGATTACGCTTGCTGTGACACTACAATAATAGGGATACTTCAATCAAAGGAAAGCAGCACTGGCGAAACTACTCTCATGGAGAGAGCTTAACACTGAGGATAGACTAAAAGAATACACACAAGAGAGGAAAATATACAGAAACCTAATAAGAGAAAATAGGTTACAATTTGACAAAAAGAAGGAACTCGAAACCATAACGGAAGCGGAGATATCCCCACACAAGATCCTAGAACCTGAAGATGCAAGTCACGCTCTCAAATTCCAATGAAAACATGGAAAGAACACTTTTACAAGATATTACAAAGGATCCAAATATCCGAAGAACGAATAACTGAAACAGAGCAAGAAGCATGGACACCCATATCAACGGAGGAAGTTTGGCACGCCTTCCAAGGATGCAAACGAAGAAAAGTTGCAGGACCCGACAACCTAACAAACGAAGTCCTAATGTATTCTCTACCAGTAACTATCGAAACTTGGACGGCGATGATCAACAAATGCATTGACTTAAGCATCATACCAGGGAGTTGGAGAGAGTCCAACCTTCTAATGCTGTATAAAGGGAAAGGACCAAAAGACTCATCTGACAATATCAACGGAGGAAGTTTGGCACGCCTTCCAAGGATGCAAACGAAGAAAAGTTGCAGGACCCTACAACCTAACAAACGAAGTCCTAATGTATTCTCTACCAGTAACTATCGAAACTTGGACGGCGATGATCAACAAATGCATTGACTTAAGCATCATACCAGGGAGTTGGAGAGAGTCCAACCTTCTAATGCTGTATAAAGGGAAAGGACCAAAAGACTCATCTGACAATATCAACGGAGGAAGTTTGGCACGCCTTCCAAGGATGCAAACGAAGAAAAGTTGCAGGATCCTACAACCTAACAAACGAAGTCCTAATGTATTCTCTACCAGTAACCATCGAAACTTGGACGGCGATGATGAACAAATGCATTGACTTAAGCATCATACCAGGGAGTTGGAGAGAGTCCAACCTTCTAATGCTGTATAAAGGGAAAGGACCAAAAGACTCATCTGACAATATCAACGGAGGAAGTTTGGCACGCCTTCCAAGGATGCAAACGAAGAAAAGTTGCAGGACCCGACAACCTAACAAACGAAGTCCTAATGTATTCTCTACCAGTAACTATCGAAACTTGGACGGCGATGATCAACAAATGCATTGACTTAAGCATCATACCAGGGAGTTGGAGAGAGTCCAACCTTCTAATGCTGTATAAAGGGAAAGGACCAAAAGACTCATCTGACAATATCAACGGAGGAAGTTTGGCACGCTTTCCAAGGATGCAAACGAAGAAAAGTTGCAGGACCCGACAACCTAACAAACAGAGTCCTAATGTATTCTATACCAGTAACTATCGAAACCTGGACGGCGATGATCAACAAATGCATTGACTTAAGCATCATACCAGGGAGTTGGAGAGAGTCCAACCTTCTAATGCTGTATAAAGGGAAAGGGCCAAAAGACTCATCTGACGTTTACCGCGGCATCGCATTGGAATGTGCGCTTTTTAAAATTCTGACGAAGATCATACTAAACGTATCCTTCCCCAAGCCAGCAAAATAAATAAATAAATAAATAAATAATGTGAACAATACCACCTAATTGACTGTATAGCAAGAAGAAAGCATCTAAAATTCTACGCAAATTATAATAACTTTCAATAATTGTATGCTAATGTACATAGTGTGTTTAATAAATATTTTATTATAATAGGGAATTGCATCCAACTATCCGTTTGTCACTATTCTAACGGTCAAAGCGAAAGTCCTTTAAAGTAGGAGGGAATGATCTTCGTACGAGGCCAGATATAATAAGAACAGATCAGTCTCTTATACTGCGATTGGCAGGACATGTGGCACAGATGGGGAATGATAGACGGGCATGGAAACTTCTTGTACGAAAACGAGAAAAGAAACGCCCAGATGGTAGACCAACAATGAGGTGGGAGAATGACATTAACCATGATTTGAGGGAAGTACATTATACAGAGGATGAATGGAAAACATTAGATCGCGGCGATGAACCTACGGGTTCGATAGGGCCAGTGAGTTAGTTATATTGCACTATTTTACCCAAATTGTTACAAATTATGATAACAATAAATTAAGCAGATAGTTACCGTTTTTGTTTGGCTAACCGCTTGTTTTCTTCATTGATTGTCAGCTCTCATTCTTTTGCTTTGCCCGTCAGAATAGTGGCAATAGGATAGCGAGCGTATTGGATGCAATTCCCTATTATTGTAGTGTCACAGCAAGCATAAGCTAATCTTATATCTCGTGGTAATAATGTCCATAAACTATTTGCACTTTCACTTACATTTCAAAATTTCTTGTATGCCTATTAAAAACGTGGTGAACGTAATATTTTATTGTTATTCCATGTTTTGTTATAATTTTAGCTAATATTATATCGTATTGAAATTGAGCTTCGTTGAGCCTATATTTTAATAATGTTTTAAAATTTTAAAAAGTATATCATTTTTGTATGATTTTATTATTCGCTGGTTGAGTGGATGAGAAGACCTTAACTTAACCAGGTTAAATAAAGTATTATTATTATTAATTATTATTATTATTATTATTATTATTATTATTATTATTATTATTATTATTATTATTATTCTCTATCAATGGATTTCCAATTTCTTATAGTGCCTTTCCATTTCTTATGAATCAACATTGAAACACCTCTTTTTGCTCTTTTATGTTCATTTACGCCACTGTAAAGGTATATGATTGTCTAATGTTTCATTTCCTGTGCCTTAATTCTTTGTTTCTGTTAAAATTGCCAAATATAGTTTCATTGCATCTATTTCTTTAATAACTATCTCCATTTTATTTCTGCAGCCTTGAATATTCCATGTGCCAATTTTCAAAGTCCTTTTTCTTAGCTTTAATCGTCTTAGAGTGTTTTCCGAGGCATGCTGTTCAGTTTCTTAGCATTTTTTATTTTTATGATGAACGAGGAGCTGGCCCGATGAATCAACCCCCAACCTGGGGGACGGGTAATTTTTGTTCAAGGTTTTCTTCCTCTAGCTTTTGATAGTCCAGTATCTTACTGCAAGGCAGCAGCGCTAATTTTGATCCGCCCTGGATATTTTATTTCCCCAATACCCGCCATATCTGGTGAGCAGTCCCCTATCCGCCACCTGGGGAGGTGCCCGATGGAAAAGAAAAGATTACAGTGGTATGGCCGTGTCAAGAGAATGCCAGAGCAAAGCTTGCCTAAAATTGTTATGGAATGGATCCCAATGGAAAGAAGGAAGAGAGGAAGATCGAAGAAAACTTGGATAGAAGGGGTACAAGCAGCTATGAATATCAGAGGATTGGAGAAAAATCAATGGATGGACAGAGAGGAATGGCGTTTGGTTTCCGGAAGACGGCGGCAGCTGCCATGATACCGGATTATTATTATTATTATTATTATTATTATTATTATTATTATTATTATTATTATTATTATTATTATTATTATTATTATATTTTGTCATTTATCGCATTGAATAATTTATTAAAAATACATAATAGAAGCACACTCACTCCTGGTTATAAATAATGATGTTAATAAGTTATATGTTATTGGTATATTATGATGCGAGGTTGGAAAATGGTTTTCACAGAATCGAGGAAAATGTTTAAAAACCGAGCGATAGCGAGGTTTTTAATTTTCGACATTCTGTAAAACATCTCACAAACGTGCGTTGTACATTATTTTTTGCGCGAGAGTATTTTGAAAATAATACATAATAGGCCTAGTAAAATAATAACACCTTTGTTGGAAATATTTGCGTTCATTATAGACAATTGACTAACGTTAACAGTGTAGGCAATGTTTAATAGTTGAAACTACAGGAGGCCGTGAGACCAATTTGTGATAGAATGGCGGCAAGTACGTATTTATTGTTTTATATTGTTTCAAATAAAGTTCAGTCATTTAAAATGCAGTGTTTTGTTTCGTATAATGTATATTAACACTACTTTTTGGATATTTTTTTGTATATACATTGTATGTAATAGAGGGCAGTGGTTTTACTTCCCACACGCATTTTGTAATATGTAATATTACAGTATAGTTATTTAGATTTGCGACCCCGAAATGTAGGAAGTTGAACTTTAATCATGGTCGCCATTGCTGTAAGTAGGGCCTACAGCAAAACGCACTATCGCGCAAAAATATATTTGATGTGTTAAGAATTGAGTCTTTTCTTGCTCGTTACATAATCATGTCATCGCTTATTAGAGCCTCCAATGACATAGGCTGGTAATATATAATTTATACATAATTTGTGAGACACCCAACCTTTTTTTGATTTTTTGTAACATGTAGATATAATAATTACACATAGGCCTATATTATAGGAACATTCTTATACTCCATGCAGCAAAACAATAATAATATCAATTTTCTAATAGAAATATATAATATTGTTAATTAAACAATTTTTTAAATATTACTGCTGCTGTAGTTGTTTATATGGTCTATAACAGTTGAGATTTGTAGTTTTAATTTCCTACAATATTTTCTGAAGAGCAAATAGGTTTTTATGTAATGAATAATCCTATGGGAATTCCTAACTAAGCATTAAAAAAATATATTGGACGGCATAAGCTGCTGTGGTTTTAAATTAAATACAGTCAGCATACATTCATCTTTCCATTCAGATAAACTCAACATACCGGAGCTTGTTTTAACGCTTTAATTCACGGAATGCATTTAAATACATGCTAAAAAATATATCCCCTCTAATTTTAGAGCAAAGTTCGATGTAGAGTAAATTGTGATGTATAACTCGTGTTGTGGGTTTAAAAAGTGAATGGAATTGCACGATTTTCCTACAATACACTCCCTTAGTATTATTATAGATAGGCCTACGTTTTATTTAATTTTCGCTTTATTTATGAAACGAAGCGCTATTTGAAATATTCGAAATACTATCTCACTCACTGGCAGTATCGAACTCGTAGCGCTGACATAAGCTAGCCATACATCCCTATCCTGAGCTATTTTTTTCCAATCATCCCTTTTTACCTCCTTCAAATCATGGTAAATGGTATTCTCCCATCTCGTTATTGGCCTACCTACTGTTTGTTTTCCCTTTGTTTTACCGATTATATTACCATTATCCATCCATCCATAGTAATTCTTCCCGAAGGCAGGTCTTTCACTGTAATCAAAGCATTTTCATGCTATGCTTTGCAGCTTTACTAGGGAATTATAGGTGTGGTAGCTTCCCGTTGCTTTCCACACCGGTGAAGGATGATGATGATGGCCGGATGATTTTCGGGGACCGTTGGGCCCTAAGCTTCCTGACATTTGTCTTACTGGTGAGGAAAAACCCCAAAAAACCCTCACCCAGGAGCCTGTTCCGACCGGGAATTGAACCCGGGCCTGCTGCGTGACAAAGCAGCACGCTACCTCGAGACCACAGCGGTGGACATAATAATAATAATAATAATAATAATAATAATAATAATAATAATAATAATAATAATAACAATAATAATAATAATAATAATGATTTATTTTAGCTGGCAGAGTTAAGGTCATAAGGCCTTCTCTTCCACTAAAGAGATCGATTGTATGCAAATTATCCCATTACAAAATCAGGTGTTGGATCCTTAATGATAGTAAATATCTTAAGGGGACCGGTATTAATATTGCCGAAGACTTCAGTGAGAATGTTCGTCGCGAAAGAGACTTTCTTAAGCGACACATGCACGAGGCAAGGGAGGCAGGGCTGTCATGCAATCCTGCTATAAGGTAAGATTCGGAATGCAATGGTTGATAGTTTCCTAATTAGAAAGGATTCCCAAAAACAAAATAAGAAGACTGAAACACGAGAAGAATGGATGAATGGAGTCAAGTTGAGTATGGACAGAAGACATTTGAAGACAGAAGAAGACTAAATAAATTTATGGAGGAGTGAAATTGCTTAGGGTTGAATGAAATATGTTTTAAAATAAAATAATAATAATAATAATAATAATAATAATAATAATAATAATAATAATAATAATAATAATAATTATTATTATTATTATTATCATTATTGAATAAAAACAAATTACTAGCGACAAATATTGACTTTTAAAGGAGGACTTCTAAAAATTCAAGAAGAGACAAAATTAGGAATACTTTTTTTTAATGCCCCAGGTTTGCCTTTCGACATCCCTGGTTTCTCTCCTGGCATGGCGTACTTAAACCCACTTCTGAGGTTGGGGCGCCTGGAAGGCGGGGTTACGTTGCCACGATGATATGATGGGTGATGATGATGATGATAATGGTACGCCAGGAGAGTCCCTAATCCTAAGCTTAACCTAAGATGAATATGAATGATGATGATTGCGATGACCTTATGATTTCGGGGACCGTTTGGGCCTTAAAGTTTTCCTGACATTTGTCTTACAGGTGAGGAAAAACCCCGATAAAAACCTCACCCAGAAAACAGTCCCGACCGGGGATCGAACCCGGGCCCGCTGCGTAACAAGCAGTACGCTACCCCGAGAACACAGCGGTGGACAAATTAGGAATACTAAAATCTGAGAAATAATTAATAAATCAAGCAGATGTTCTACAAGTAATTGAAGATTAGAAGACTGAAATATTTTCCCACTGATAGAGATGAGATTAGAGGGGATCAGTTAAATAATATAGATTGAATCACTATCCATTTTGGGAGACAGGATACCTAAGACGATATTACATTTTGAAGCGAAGGGAGACATGAAAGGGGAGACCAAAAGAACAGTGGGTTCAAGGCGTGCATAGGAATATAGTGTCTGATGCAGATATTGGCATGTATAGAAGGGTAAAAATTTACAATGGGTTGTAGGAAAACTACTGTATTGCAGAGAAATTCCAAATAAAAATTATTGTTAAATCTGAGATTTAATATATATGATTATATATATATATATATATATATATATATATATATATATATACACACATTATACATCGTTGTGGACAAACTTAGAAGAACAAACAATAGCCTTAAGAGAAAATTACCCAAATGTGGATAGTATTTGGTTTGAAGAGCTAATGTTAATGCAACATTTTAAAAACAAGAAATCGCCTGGAGCAGATAATCTAAACATAGAATTATTCAAATGTGCATCGATTACATTTATGTTAAGTTACTTGAATTTATAAACCTTTGCTGGAAAACGGGTTCTGTTCCGGATGAATGGAAGGACGCAATAACTGTTCCGATATTTAAAAAAGGAAACAGAAGAGAATGTACAAATTATAGATGAATAAGTTTATTAAATTCAGCTTATAAAATATATGCAAAAATTTTATCATATAGAATAAATAAAATAGCTGAAACAATATTACGTGAGGAACAAAATGGATTTAGAAAGGGTAGGCCAACTATAGATTGCGTTTTTACAGATAGAAAAAAGAAAAGAATTTAATTTACCCACATATATAGCTTTTGTTGATTATACTAAAGCATTTGATAGTGTAAGTAGAAATAAATTATGGAATATACTAGAAATGAAAGGAATTCCTCAACACCTTATAAGAGCCATTCAGAGTTTATATATAGAAACAAATTTTAAAATAGACTGCGGAGATAAATTTAGTAGACGAAACATAGAAATAAACCAGGGAGTAAGACAAGGGTGTCCATTGCCACCAGTATTATTTAATTTATACTTGGACCATGTGCAATAAGAACAAAAATAGTGATAAACAATGTAATTATAAACCAAGTTCAGAATTTTAATTATTTGGGTTGTCATTTAGGCAATAACAGAAATTTGGATAAACACACTAAAATACAACGATTCAATTATCTACGTGGCACAATTAAACGCACTTTATCGAATAAGACTATAAAAGAAACTATTTTGAAGTTTTACAAAGTATTGGCAGTTCCATCTTTTATATATGGATGTGAAACCTGGACATTAACAAAGGCAGATAGTAAACAAATAGAGGCTGCTGAAATGAAGATGTTGAGAGCAATAACAGGATACCAAAGGACCGATAAAAAGAAAAATGAAGATATAAGAACAGAACTTAATATATTTAATCTCTGTGAAAGAATAACATATTACCAAAATGCTTATGTCAGCACGTATTACGAACGAATGAACAGCGCATACCAAGAAGAATGTATAATTATAAACCAAAAGGGAGAAGAACGTTGGGAAGACCATTGAAGAGATGGAAGGACCAATTCGACCTATAATGAGATCGGAACAGGTCATTGGGGTTAATCTTGGTAATGATGATGATGATATAAGTTTAGCGAAGATGCTATTGTTTACGCGTCTTCGCCTTATCTCTATTTATCTTGTTTTCATTTGTTTTATGTTTGCTTCAGACCGACCACATTGTTTGTTTATTTATGAATGCACTCGGTCTGATAGCTGGTTTCTTGTTTTGTAATGTATTTACTCATGGTAAGTTTAAGCTCTGCTTCTGCCCAGAGCAGACCATTTAGTTTAAGCTCTGCTCAGACCATTTAGTTTAAGTTCTGCTCCTGCCTACAGCAGACCATTTAGTTTAAGCACTGCTCCTGCCTAGAGCAGACCATTTAGTTTAAGCACTGCTCCTGCCTAGAGCAGACCATTTAGTTTAAGCTCTGCTCCTGCTTAGAGCAGACCATGTTTAAGTTTAAGCTCTGCTCCTGATTAGAGCAGACCATCTAGTTGCATTCAAGTTTCCCACGAACAGTTAAGTTGCTTCTCAACCTTCAAGTAATAAGGTTGAGTTCTCTCTCTACTTGATAGTTACTTCTCGGCCTTCAAGCTGCATGGTCGAGTTGAGTTCTGCTCCAGTCGCGAGCAGACCTTCCTGTTTCCCCTAGTGGGCAGGCTATTTGTTCTGAGTTCTGCTAACTTTCCAGCAGACCGCCCTGCTTCTTTAGAGCAGGCTATAATGTTACTTGAAGAGAAGTTCTACAACGTTTTACAAGTTCTATGTAGTTCTACTACTTCTACATAGACTCTCTACAGTATCGTCTCGACCTTCGAGCTTGTACCGGAGCTCGGTGGTAGGCAGAAGATCTCAGGGTTATGAACTCTTTATAAGCAAAAGAACAACGTATAAATGTACACTCAATTTTAACGAATCCAAGAGCTCTTTATTTTCGGAGAAATACACTTTTGTTAATACAGTTACAAGTTTTATCTAAGAGTGGAGTCGATGAAATACTTAGAGGTCCACGTGCTCGAGTCAATATTTTTAAAGTCCAAATGCTTAACGGACTATAACTTTAAATTTAACTATTTCTCGGACGAATCTAATATTAACACTGAATCGGAGATCGCGGTCTGCAGGTCTACGATGTTCCAACACAGAGTCACTGAGAGTGATAGTGAGTGAGAGTATTTTGATATAAGTTCTCGCTTATAAAGGCGGTGGCTCCTCCCACTTTTCTCGAATCCACTCCTTACAATTGAATATATATTTATGTTTTATAATATTATTTACTAGTATGTATAACATTTCTAAGAACTGGGTAAATTGGCTCTTTGATATTTAATAGAAAAATGTTTATCAGTTTCTTTGTAATCTTTTCTAGAGGTGAATGAATGTCTTTTGTTGTCTGTACTAGGCAGGTAGTAATTCTTTATCATCATGTCTTGGAATTCCTTAGTAGCGTTAATTGGTTTCTAAGAATTGGCCAATAGATTTTTAATATTTTTAATAGCTAACTAATGTTATCTTTTCTTATTAGTTGTATAGACTGCTAATTAGAATTCTTTTGACAATACCCTTTTTGTGTTCCTATATTATTTGTAAGTTGTGTAGTAGGTAGAGTTCTGACAATACCTCTTTATTTGTCATTTGTATAGCAGGTAGCGTTTTACAGTATTTTATTCTAGACAAATGTAGGTGGAATTTTTACCTGGGTATTTTTACTTTTCCACATACATATTTTATAGCGATATTAGTAATATCTTCTATTTTTATTTTTTTTATAAATTTATTTAATTTTAATAACAATTTAATATATTTCGGAACATTTTAGTTTCAGCTCCATGCATATTAGAGTTGTATCTTAGTTTATATGTCTCCTTACATATTAATCGCTACAAGCTGTATGGTCGAGCTTTCTATTTGGTGAGTTCTGCTCCATGCCGCGAGCAGACCGTCCTGTTTTATCAGGGCAGGCTATATTGTTACTTACGAGTTCTTCAAGATCTACTAGATATTGGACGAGCTGTCGAGCCATCGCTATATTTCTACAAGCAGAGTCCTGTATTTACTATCGACGAGTAGTTCGTTCTACAACATTGATAAAGATTTACGCTACATTCTACAAGTTGAGTCCTATACTCGCTAAGAGCAGGCCGCTCCTGTTCTATTAGAGCAGGTTGCTTCATCGTATTTCAAGATACTATTAAAACTGTGTTACATCAAGTTAAAGTGTAGTTCTACTAATCTACTTGACATGTGAACAATATTCAAGAAGCAACAGTGAAAAGTCCACCGCTGTGGTCTCGAGGTAGCGTACTGCCTTGTCACGCAGCGGGCCCGGGTTCAATCCCCGGTCGGGGCACTTTTTCTGGGTGAGGTTTTTATCGGGTTTTTTCCTCACATCTAAGACAAATGTCAGGAAAACTTTAAGGCCCAAAAGGTCACCGAAATCATATGGCCATCATCATCATCGTCCTTATCATTATCATCATCCTTCACCGGTGTGGAATGCAACGGGAAGCTACCACACCTACAATTCGCTAATAAAGCTGCAAGCATAGCATAAACATGCTATGATTGCAGTGAAAGACCTGCCTTCGGGCAGAATTACTATGGATGGATGGAATAGTGAAAATATCTATTTTACTAACAGCCGCAAGACGTCAACTTTGGCTTCGCGAAAATTTGTTAATCATAGTGACCACAACCGAGGACATTATATCCCTATAGCAATTGAACTGACCGAAAAAATTAAAATATGTGCCGAAATCCTACAATTATTATTATTATTATTATTATTATTATTGTCGGCATTAGTTGTAGCGGCAGAATGTATAGTGGCAGTGATAGGAGGCTTAGTAGTGGTAGCAATTTTAGTGTAAATTTAATTTATTGTGTGACAATTTTTTTTTTAGGAAACCCTGAGGCAGTAGACAGATATTGATGAAACACAAATGTCAATTACCACATTTGACCCATCATTTGTAACGTTGGTTAAAGCTTGTTGAAAATTATGGAAGCAAATTGAAATTGTGTTTGTGCATTACAAGATAACTTGAGGGCTGTTCCATGTATTCATCCCGAGTATCCTCTTGGAGGTCACGCAAGTGGCTTCATGCTGATTTAGTAAACAAGCCAATGGATTGCGGACATCTAGAATTGGTAAATTTCAAGTGTTCGAGTTGAAACCGCTATGGAGTTCTGCCTTGATCCTAATTCCTAAATAATCAGATGGTCGCTTCGTATGATGTTTTCTCTTATTGTTAGTAAAAAGAGTCTTTAACTATCAATGCAATCAACTAATTATGTCTATGGAACTATCGAACCCGCAGGTTCATAGACTCGGGGACATAAGCTCTCGATACATCTCTATTCTAAGCTATCGGTTTCCAATCATTCCATGTATAATCTAACTTCCCTCAAATCAATGTTAATGTTATTATCTACTTCGTTCTTGGCCTACCTATATCTGCATTTCTTACAAGGTATTTCAATGCCCCTCTTTCATTCCCCATTCGTGTCATATGTCCTGCCGACTGCATTCTACCAGACTTAACTCTTGTTATTATATCTGGTTTCCCATAAGGATAAAGTATTTCACTGTTATATAATCTTCTCCATTCGCCTATCTGTTCATCTCTCTTTGGTCCAATTTTTTTCCTAAATACTTTATTCTCAAATACTTTTGATATTCTCTCCTGCCTTAAATAGAAAATAACAAACAAACTAACTATAATAGGAGGGGATGGGCGTCTTGTCACACTTAGTGCGCACTGTTTAACGGCGCTCTTCTACAAAATCAATTTTACTCATGAGATGGCCATGATAATTAAAATATAACACGGATTCAGATGGGTTAAACGGAAATAATCTTTATATAGCTATAACAATTCAGCCTGCATATGTTTGTCCTTTGTAGACTTCTAAACCGCTCAACCGATTTTCATTAAACATTACACATACAGTTTTCCAGATACAGAGCGTGTTTAGCCACTATATATTACGTTAAAAAATCATTAAAGATAGGAGTTCACCTGAAACAAAAATTTTAAAAATAGACTCTAGCGGTCGAAATTTTAGAATTTTTTACAACGAAACCAGTATATCCTATTAATCCATTCATCTCAGAAGACGAGGTAGACTCGCCGGCAGTTAAATGGACTAAGAAGACAAGATATACACGCGTAACTCTGCTGTTATATATATTTTGCAATATTTTATACATCCCTTCGCAGGGTAATCTTTTGCTAACTTTTATGAATAGTAGAGGACTGTGAGTGAGTGAGTTAGTTAGTTATGTGCTTTGGCCTTCGCACTTATTGTGGCCTCAATTATCGTTATATTTTGTTCGTTTTGAGTGCCTGAAAATAGACAATATAATTTGCGGTGACTTAAATCCGGTTTCTGAAGAAATGCATTAAGCATTTAAACCTGAAGGGAATGGGTTAAAACAAACCGAGGTAGGTATTATATAAAATTAAAATCAGCGAAATCCGGCCCATTAAAAGTGGGGCTTTACCTGAAATTCGAAATTAAAAATAGACTCTAGCAATCGCCATGTTTGGTTCATTCGTAGTGTATACCATATATTTTAAATAACCCTTAATATTTAATTTATTTGGGCGTAACAGCACACGCAGGGTATTACCAATACTCTAATTCAACCCGGGAAGTTACTACATACCTTACGGGCTACGCCAGTGTCCCCCTACGTACAGGGATTGATATTGTCAAACTCATAATAACGGCATTTGTTGTTTAGGGACGGGTGGAGCGGCAAGGTTAGCAGTACTTTTTCCAAATCTATGTACTATACATTTAAAAAACATAGTTTTTAACGCCAGTGTCCCCTTACGTACAGGGGTACATGTCAAACTCATAATAACGGTATCTGTTTGTGGAGGGGCAAGGTTAGCATTACGTTTTCCAAATCTATGTACTATACATTAAAAAAAAACATAGTTTTTCTTTTACGGCATCCAAACTAGTTTTATAGTAAATATGACAGTCAACACTTTCACACAGGATAGAACAGGTCCGCATGAGCTCAGTGACAAGTGGTAACTGTTTTTTTAAGAGGGGGTGGCTTGGACGGGTAAAACTTACAATCCTGTACCTGCTGTGTTGCATACTTCAGTTTTATTTAAGGATATCTCTCAAGAAAATAATGTTAAAATGGCAACCCAGTGCCCTATTCCAAACACACAGTAACTTCCTGGGTTGAATCTGAGTGTAGTGGGTTATAAAAAATTCTGAAGTTGAATGTGAAGGCATCTCCGTATAGCTGGAAAACATTGAGGCATCCCCCGAGTGTAAATAGTTCATCTTTTTAGATATATGGATTTTTCAGGTAAGAGGTTTCTGACTTGAGGGAGTATTATTTTGGAAATATATATGAAACGCATTTTATCGAAAATGGAGTGAAATGGGAAAATGCACACTGTCTATTCTGTGCTTCTCCGATTCCCCGAAGAAGTTATCAACTACAAATGGTACACTGTCACCGTGGTGATACATGAGCCCCAGGGCAAAATGTCATTTCCTGGTTTTGACCTAGAACTGTGTTTACGAACAATTGATAGCCATACTGCTATTTTCGATGTCATCTTCCCATTTGGGATCCATCAGACCTGTCACCACCTTCAAAGATAAGTTATTTTCTTTTCATCTATTCATTCGTTTTTTATTGTAATTTGACTAGAATTTCATTTAAAATGTTATAAAATGTCATGTGACATTCTTTGTTATATTTAATTTTTTTAAACCTCAAGTTGTCACATTATTTGTATTTACTGTTTTTTTATTTCCTTCACGTTTTCTTTCATTTACACTGCTCTTCTTTTTTTTGTTTTTTTTTGTTTTACATTTGTTAACCTGTTTACCTTATACACACATACAACAAAGACAAGATATACACCCAGACCCAAGGTGGAGATTAAATATCCGCTACCTCGCCAGAAATCGAACCCGGGTCGCCGGAGTGGAAGGTAGTGACTCCACCTATTACGCCACGGCGAAACACTTTTTTTGGTAGCATTATCAATAAAGTCCTACAGTTTTTCTTTATACATTTTTTGTCATCTGACGGGGCTTGCCATAGATTGTTTGATCAAGGAAAGACGCTACAAGGCGGAAAGTCGAGTCCCGATGGATTCAATTTTTTTTTTAACTGACCAAGACCTTCTGGCGGGTCGGCGGCGATATTCTAGTAGTTATGATCCTTGCCTCTAGTCCCGAGGGTAGCGGTTTTACACCCTATCGGGGTCGATTGATTTTTAGAATGGAAGAATTCAAAGGGACAAGTCCTCCAGGAGGGACTTTAGCCTTGGATCCCGTGTCTGAAGATTTTCAGGCTTGTAAAATAACTGCAAACCTGGCTCTGTGCAAAATTTAACCGACTTTCATCCATTCCAGTAATACCTTAGTTGCTAACTATACCCGAGCCGCCATATCTACGGCTCTGAAGTTTAGGTTATACGAGGGGTAAAGGGAGAATTCGCCCTCTACTGCTAATAAGGCTATGGTTGTGTTGGGAGTAGATGTCTACCACAACCAATCACTACTCTTGACGCATCTATAGTGCGCTAGTAAGGTTTGAAATTGCTGAGATGTTGTCAGCTGTATGTCTGATAACCGCATACATAAAGCGGCCGCTCCCACTGAACATCCATATCGGCAACACTGTCGTGAAAACGTCAAGGCCGGAGAATCAGTGGCTGCAGTGTAGATGTCTCATTGAGGCAATGTGCTAACCACTATCACTCGTTAACATATGTATCTGGTACTATCGAACCCGTAGGTTCCTGGCCGAGAGGACACAAGCTCTCCATACATCCCTATCCTGAGCCAATGTTTTCCAATCATTCCCCTGTATAACCCAACTCCCTCAAATCATGGTTAATGTTATTCTCCCACCTCATTCTTGGTCTACTAACTGGGCGTTTTCCCTCTGGCTTTCCTACAAGAAGCTTCCATGCACGTCTTTCATTCCCCATTCGTGACAAATGTCCTGTACATCGCAGTCTACGAGACTTAAATGTTCTTATTATATCTGACTTCCTATAAAGACCATCCAGTTCACGTATATGTGGTCTTGTCCTTTCACCTGTCTGTTTATATCTTTTTGGTCCAAAATATCCATAAAGTAAGTAAGAGTAATTAAATTAGTTTGGTTAATAAAATGCCGCTAGAGAGCACCCGTGTCCCCGCATGGGACGCATGAGGTATGTACAAACAAACCTTCCGGCGTCACTATGCTACCAAGTAATCTGTAGTGAAGATAGAAATTACCAGCCTCCCGGGTTATGCCTTTCTCTCCAGTTGTTTCATAGTTTTTTTTAAAATTAAAAACAGAGAGATTATCTCACTCAATGTCGTCAATAGGTAAAAGTTATTGTGAGTCCTATTGTAATTTAATACTTTATTTATTTTTATTTATTTTCTTTTATTTTTTAATTATTTATTGTTTTTATTTATTTTTTTATTTAATTATTGTTTTTTATTTTTATACTACTTATTTTAATTGAAATTAAGTTAGAAAAAGAACAAGAATGTAATAATAAAATATAATTTGATATGTGAAAAATTAAAATATCCATATGTATGCAACCAGCTTTAAAATATAATTATCAAACAAATAAATAAAAATAATTGTATCTTTAACTTAAGAAGTCAAATAGATAAAATAGCTATATCCCAAACTTTCATCTTCAGCAAGCCTGATTTCTCTAATTAGGATTGAAATATCTTTAGGATTTATTTTCTGTTTAATCTCAATATTAGCGATGTATCTGCCTGCCCTCGAGATGCTCCTTAAAATTCTGTTTTCTTTGTGCTGAAGTTGTTTAATTAAGGTTTAGGCATCACTATCCTCTGAACTCACCTCAGCCTATAACATAAGCTAAGTATCAGACAATGCTCTGGAGTAAAGACGGCCGTCTTGCAGGGCTGAATGACATATTGTGTCGATCGTCTAGAAAGGTGGGAGACTTACTACCCTACCATCCCAAGAGAATACCAAAGGGTATAGTGGAATCATTTACTTTTTAATTAATTCTACATACATGTGTAATACGTATTTACTTAATCTCTAATTGAACCCTTTTTTATCTTAAGGTGAAATATGTTTTGTACACTATGGGGCTGAATGACATCTTGTTTCAATCGTCTAGAAAGGTGGGAGACTTAATATCTTACCACCTCAAGAGAATTCTAAGGGGTATAGTGGAATCACTTACTTTTTAATTAATTCTACATACATGTGTAATAAGTATTTATTTAATCTCTAATTGAACCCTTTTTACCTTAACGTGAAATATGTTTTGTAAACTATAGATAATAATAAATAAATAAATAAATAAATAATAAGAGGAACATTGTGTTCATATTACTTTTTTTATATTTTGACGTCATATTAACTTTTTCACTGTCGACATCCCATATTGTAGCAATGAAACTTCCACAGGCAATATTAATTATATTTTTCAATTCTAATTTTTAAAATTGTACCCCAAAGAATTATTTCCATGAAGGAAATGTTTTCATTATTACTCCATACATTTTTATGATCGTATTAATGATAAACTTTTTATGAAGGCGACGCTGATACATTGTGAGGCTAATTAAATGTCACCCCAGAAACGTTTTAATTATTATACATTTTGTTAAAGCGTAACATTAACATGCTATTTTTAAAAAGCAAGTATTTCATATATGAAATACAGTTTCATAATCTTGTAAAGATAAAATTTACAAATTACAAGACTTGATTTCAGCACGAATCAGTACGGAAATTGTTACAAAGGGTAGTATAATTAAACCAAGTTCTCGTTTGTACTTTATAAAATTAGATGTAACTAGTGCACAAATGGAATAAATACGTTTAGGTGAGAAAAGAATTATAAAGTAATCGCAGCTTTAATTAAATTCCTTTTTAGTAACAAAAACTGAATATTTTTGCACTAGAATTATTTACACGTACAGTAGCTAATGCTTGTAACTGGTGTTTTAAAAAGAAAAAACGGGTAATTCATTTGTAATTGGACCGCATTCTGCAAAAAAGGAATCAAGCCATAAGACAACTGAATAGAGAAAAATTCAATTAACCCATTCGCTTCAGTTTAAATGCTCAATGCATTTTCTCAGAAACCGGATTTAAGTTACCGTAAATTATATTGTATATTGTCAGACATTCAAAACAAACAAAAGATAAAAGTACGTGAGTTCACAATAAGGGTGAAGGCAAAAACACATTTCACTATTATTCATAAATGTTAACAAAAGATTACCCTGTCAATGGATGTAAAAATATTGCAAAATATATAACAGCAGAGTTAAGCGAGTGTACACCCTTAGACAAAAAAATGAGTCATGCGCAGATTCTATCAACCGATCGGAGAACTTCGTGAGCGCTCGCAGAAGCCGTATTCACATCAACACGTTTTCTGTAATTGTACTGGGTTGTTTGCTAGTTAACGCAGTGCAAACTCAAACAATTCATAAAAGAAAGAGCTTGGCTTAGTGTTTTTTTTTTTTTTTTCCGTGGTCGAGAGGGTTTAAACAGACGTCATCTGCGTGTCGTAATCTCAACGGGTTGGATTTCCCGTTCTAACTTTATTTTAAACTGAATGTTAAAATAGCATTTTGCCTGGAATATAGTTTCATATTTTAATATTTTAATTTTTTATGGCTTTTTAATGCTCCACACAAAAAACAATAAATTAAAACCTTCTTCTAAACATAAATAAGCGAAGACAAGAAAATAATATCTTCTAAAATGAAAACTTGAACAAAAACAAAAATCATTCTATTACCGTTCTCAATCTGCGGGGCATTGATGCCTTCTTTCATTGCCCTTTGTCCTTTGTCTGCGTGCGCTGAGCCATGGTAAAACTCAATATGATTCATTATAAACAAACTTGTTAGAGGCTGTTGCTTTTGCACAGACGTCTGCGCATCACAGTCTATTGAATGCAATAAATTGAAATTACCTAGAACAAACCCTGAATGTGGTAAATATAATTGTTACAATAACGACATTAACATTGATTTAATTCAAATGTCAAAATAAAATGTTGTAATTAATTCATAAAACATTATAATACAAATATCATGGAAAAAAAAAACGCATAATTGAGGACGCGAACCTGCGACCTTCATTAACAGAAACAGTTGACCTAACAAGACACGTAGGAGTGTCTTCAGTTCATGCCACATAACACAGTAGCTCAGGGACTGTACGATTATGACTAGTTTCCTAGTTTGAACCCAGCGCTGTGCCGAGTAGGACTTAGAAGAAATGTGCGTTCAAGAGATTACTCTTTTTTTTTGTCTAAGGGTGTACCTCGTCTTCTGAGTTAAAGGCCATTATCTGCCAGCGAGTCTACCTCGTCTTTTGAGGCGAATGGTTAAAGTTAAATGTCAATACAAAATTTAACAAATAAAAATAAATATTTACTTATTACGTCAACTAATAGAATATCAAATAGCTGCTATTTTATGAGAAGATCATAACTCGAATATTTACTTAATTAAGGAATTTTACATATTTTTGTTGTTCGGTTGTTTCTGCAGAACAAAATATATGGCTATTATGTTAGTGTTTTCTTACTTGTTTCGTAGATGGCACTTGAATGCGGGTGGTAGTTTCGCATGACATGGAGTGATACTTGGGAAAAATTAAATTGCATTAAGTCGTATATTGCAAAGTGGCCAATACCCGGCGTGCCACGCCTAAACAAATGGATTATTTTTAAAGTTTCGTTTCAGGTGAACTCCTATACTTAATGGTTTCATAGTAGGCCTATATTAGATAGCGGGTAAACACTAGCCGTAAGTGAAAACCTGTATGTATGTATGTATGTATGGGGATAAGCATTGCAGGAAAGCAAACATGGTGGTTGCTATAGTAAATTTTTCTTCTTCTTCTTCTTCCTTCCAAGTATTAGGCCAAGGCCTGTTACGATCCTATAGAAAATTTTCCCTCCAGCGTTTCAAGTCTTATAGTAAATTTTTAATACAGAATTTCAGGAAACCCCTATTTATAAATGTAGAATTTCGCTGATTTTTGGATAGTTCTTACCTCTATTTGTTTTAATAAGATATACTGAGTTTCGTTGTGAAATACCTAAAATTGCGACTGCTAGAGGGATTTTTAAATTTTCGTTCAAGGTGACCTCCACATCTAATGGATTTAGAACATAATACATAGCATAGAAACCCTCTCCATGAAACAATATATTGGAGCTGATGGCATGTGGGTTTCCTCTTACTTATTTGGACTTAAACAAGTACACAGTTGCTATGTAAAATTTTACTTTTCGCTTTATTTTCTTCTCCACAGTTATCACAAAATCTTCAAACACAATTTAATTTAACAACTGTTCTTCTTTAACAGTTTATAAGATAATCACTTATAACAGTTGGAGACACAATCCTTCCTCACAATTACGCTCACAATTAACCTATCGCCATCCAATGTGTGACTGGGTGGTCGTTCCCCTCTCACCACATATTTATAGGTGAGTAGACGGAAATTTCCAGGTCCATGAACGAGAGGTTTCGACATGGAACGTCTTCCGATGTTTCTCGAATGAGGGAATAGATGTTCGTAGAATTCTCTGGCTCATTAGCCTAGAAATGTCTGTGGACCCTGAATTTGAAATTCTCTATTCACCAATCCAATCCACCAATGCGAGGTTTCTCTCACCGGTCCGCGCAGTTTAAACGACGCTACTGCAACGCGTCACAATATATATGTATCAATTTTCAAAGCAGTTGTCGACGACCTTTCGGAGATTTAAGGTTTTGAAAAAAAAAATACAGTTACATTTTTATTAATATACATTTGAGGATTGGATCCTTTTTGCAGAATGTGGTCCAATTACGTATAAATGTTTAAATCATAAACTCTTATTTAAGGCCTATGTTGTTTAGGAATAAGATGAAAACTTTTGTAAATTAGGCCTCAGGTTTCTAGAGAAGTTTCTGTTGGTTATACTTAACAAAACTTGAACAATTTTCTCCTGACCTGAGATCTAAACTCAATATCTGCATAATATAACGCCAGCCCGTAAAGGTACAGAGTTTGGATTCAAATTCCAGCTTAGGGGCAAAACTAATCTCCAATTATGTTACCCTTATCCAAGTTATTCCACTTACATACAATCTAATATATAAAAATGAATGTTAGTTTGTTTGTTCGTACTTATGCGCGGCCGTTGATCCGATTGTGATGGGGCTTTTTGCAAAAGGTTCAGGAGATTCCCGAGATGAACATAGTCTACAAGAGAGTTGTGATACTCAACTCCTGTATTCTTAAAAATCGCCCTTTGTAGTGGAAAACGTGAAAAAATTAGCTCTTTGGACGATTAAATGGCTCACGCTGCCTAAACCATAACAAATACACAAAATTAATGTACACAGAATTGAATATCTCAAGAAGCTCTACAAAAAAGTCCACGGCAGTATATGTTTATCTCTTACGGGCAACTCATAATACCCATTTTTGTCTTTCATTGATTCCAAGAGGATCGGGACAAGTACGTAGATTCCTATGCAAGCATAGCAGCACATGGCGGGTATTCTTTCTTCTACGGATAGTAACTCACAATAACGAATTTTATCTTTTACCTCATTTATGCCAAGAAGATCGAGATAAGTACATTCCCGGGCAATACCGGATAATCAGCACGGGGAATCTTAAAATAATTATGATATAGGCCTACATTCATAATTATTTTTCATTTTACTTGTTCAAATAAACATAAAAGCACATTAATTTTCATTTATTTAGGCGTAGCAGCGCACGCCGGGTATTAGTTAGTAATAAATAAAAGCGGACAAATTCGACATGTAATTGATGTATTATACATATTCTCTCTGTTGGATCTATCTGTATCAGACGATCTATGGATAAAATCATGAACCTTTATTCATTTACTGTGATCATGTATTTTATTTCACCACGCCCATATGACTAGAACTTAAATTTACCCTCTCGCACGACGACAACACGAATTATGTAATAAAAAATTATTTTTAGTTTTTTTCCATTAACTTAGTTTAACCTCTCACTTTATAGGTACTTTTACGTGCCACACGCCACCCGGGCCTTACTCTGGCATGACCTGTTGGGAGAGGGATTTTAGACAATGGATTATACTATACTGCAGCCACTGATTCTTCGGCCTTGACGTTTTCAGGACAGTGTTGCCGATATGGATATTCAGTGGGAGTGGCCGCATTATGTATGCGGATAGCAGACATACAGCTGACAACATCTCAGCAATTTCAAGCCTTACCAGCGCGCTATACCTGGTCAAGAACAGTGATTGGTCGTGGCAGATATCTACTCGAACTACAACCATATCCTTATTGGCAGTAGAGAGCGAATTCTCCCTTTACCCCTCGCATAACCTAAACTTCAAAACCGGAGATATGACGACTCGGGTATATACTCTTTTCACCACACAAGGACATGGAGAGCCTCCCCGAATGAATGATCAGCTCAATGTTAGGGCCTCCTACAAGGCAACACAACATTAAGACGAAACACCATTCACACACATTCATACTAAACATGGCGAATATGATAATGATGGCCAGATGATGTTCGGGAACTGTTTGTGCCTTAAATTTTCCTGACATCTGTCTAATGGGTGAGGAAAACCTGTGGTTTTTATCATCATCATCATCATCATGAACAAATTCGTTTTAGGCCATGTGGCCTGTACGGTAAACCTAGCGAAGATGGTCTTGATCTTTCCACCGATGTTTTGGTCTTCCTTGGTCCCTATGTCCATTTGGGGTATATTTGAATGCCAATTTTGGAAGTCTATTTCTTGCCATTCTTCTCAGATGATTTTTCCATTCTTGTTGGTATCTTTGGATATCTTCATTTAAACTTGCTACTCCAAGTTTTCCTCTGATAGTAGTGTTCCTTTGGTGATCCAGTCTATTAACTCCTAACAATGATCGTAAGAAGCGCATTTGGCTTACTTGAAGTTTATGAGAGTTTCTTTTATTTAAAATCCAAATTTCACTTCCGTATTTTAGAGCAGCTTTTGATGTGACGTTATGTAACCTTAGTTTTGTCTCTGTCCTCATCTGTTTACCAAAATGTCTTCGTATTACCCCATTCATTTTATTATATTTTTGCAATTTTGAATCAATGTCACTCTTATACTCTGCAAATACACTTCCTAAGTAAGAGAAATCTGACACTTGTTCTATAATTTTTCCATCAATCTCAATTTTCACCCGTTGTATGTTTTTTCCACACATTGCCATTGTTTTGGATTTTGATGTGGAAATTTTCATATTATATTTGCTGGCAATTTTGAATAATTGATATGCTGCTATTTGTAAGCTATCTTCGGAATGTGGTTTTTATTAACTCTTAAATTTTCATGACTTTGGAACGCAACGTAGACGGCAAGAAGGAAATTCTTAAGAATATCAATAAGCTTTCACATTATTTAAATCACCATGTGTTTTGTTAATATTATTTAATGTTACGTTTATTTTTAGAGGGAAATATGCCTAAAGATATAACTTCTAATATTGATTAGCAACTTTAATAAGCTGATAATTAAGTTTTATTTTTAATTTATAAGCTTCTGTTTTATATCAGGAAATTGGGATACCACTATCACGAATTTAGGAGGCAAATCACCTATTAAGGAAATTGTCTCGGACAAACGAATGAGGCAACTGTACATATATTTGGAGTGAATTCGATAAATAATCTCATGGAATGTTCATACTAAGTTCCTGTATTTATATTTTGTCATCATTATCTAAAATGTTACACTTGAACATGGAATTAGCTAACTTTACCCTACCTAAAAAGTTCGGTAACTGTCATAACTATAGAATGAAATCATGTTTTCAGAGTGGGAGTAAAATAATAATCTCTATGAAGTTTTAAATTTTATTTCAACAACCAACTGTGAATGTAGTGCATATATCAGAAGTTCTAAAATACTTGTTTTAAATGTTATGTTCTAATAACCTTTAGTCAGTAATTATATAAAATAAAGGTAACTGACATAACAACCAACGTTTTTGCGTGGTGCAAGAATATTAATTAAAATAAATAACAATTCTATGTTACTTATGACTTCGTTCATATTCTCCAATATTTGTGGAAGGAGGCACTTGAAAATATTTTTAATAGTCAGGAAAACAACTTTGGGAAGCAGGGAAGAAACTTTAACTTACATTGTGTTAAGTCAAAATTTACTTGGAATTCACCAATATTATTTGATGGCCCATGATAATCGCCTTAGACTTTTCAGATTAGTTTAAATTCATATTCTCGTGTCCATACAAATAGTGCATCAGAAACTATGTTAATTTTTTCTAATTAATTACGTCATACAGTTCGTCCTTACCTTTATGTAAATACATATATTTGCAAATCATCCGCAAATAGATGAAAATTGCTACATTTCATACAGTGAGATATGTCATTTATATAAATCAGTGGCACTACAACCAAACCTTGCGGAACTTCCACATTGATTTTCTCCAATACAATATGGCTTTCTTTGAGATAGAAGTATAGCCAAGATTCGTAGAGATAGCGCACCTAAAAAACAATCCAAGACTAAAATGAGTGGGATATAAACAAAATTTGTCACGATTTCACGTCCAAATTTCTAATGAAATTCCAATGATCTTATGTTACAGAATGTAGTTAAATAAAATACTGTGTACCCTATATGCACAGTGATGTATCACATCTCTTTAAAAAACGTATTAATAATTCATGAAATGAGACTCGAACCCACACTGGAAACCTGTTAGACACAAGGAAGGTGCTTTGCTATCTCGTCTACCTGCCAGATCAATTTCCGCTCTAAATAAAACAAGCGAACGCGTCCAGGCTGAAAGCATTAGCGTGCAAAACAAGTGTATAAATAAAGACTAAAGGGGGTCTGTGCAATATTTAGACTTCACAATTTTCTTTTAATTTGTTTTTATAAGTTTTTAGGCTCATGCTTACTGTTTTGTAAGTTCCATGTAATGATTCATACTCACTCACACACTGGCACAATCGAACCAGTAGGTTCTCGGTAGCGCGAACGTTAGCTATCCATATACCGGTATCTAATGTTTACCAATCATCCCATATATAATCTGCATCCTACAAATCACAGTTAGTGTTAGTCTCCCACCTCATTCTTGGACCACATGCTGGACGCTTTCCCTCAGGTTTTCCTACAAAGAGTTTTCATGTCTCACTTTCATAACCTACTCATGCCATATGTCCTGCCAATTGCAACCTACGAGACTTAACTCTTCTTATTATATCTGGTTTCCTATAAAGATCATGTAGCTCACTGTTATGAAAACTTCTCCATTCGCCTGTCTGTTCATCTCTATTTAGCCCAAAATATTCTAAGATCTTTATTCTCAAATACTCGTAGTAATATCTTGCCCTTCCTTAAAATAAGAGTCCATGTTTCGCATCCATACGATATAACTGGGAGAGTAACAGTTTTGTATGTTTTATGTTTTTTTAGAGAATTTTGGACGACTAGAGTCCTTGCAGTGCATAATAGCATGCATTTTTGAGCACCTCATTACTTTTGTAATTATTGTTGATAGGTAATTGAATTCAGCCACTTCTTCAAAATTTCACTCATTCGTTATTAACACCGTTTTAATTATATAGTGTATTTCTATGCGAGACCATATATTTAGTTTTATTGATGTTTACTTCCAGTCCCAATTTCTTAGTGTTACTCAATAGAGTGTACGGATTGAGGAAAATGTTAATTGAACTTAATTTTGATTTATTCCAGGTTTTGTAATTAATTCGGCATTATATTTAAAAGTTTAATAAAAATTATCACAATTTTTCAATTTTGTTAGTAATAAGACTCTTGTTTCGAGATTCCATATTCAATTCCTTATGCTACCAAAACTGACTATTGTTTTCGCTGTTTTCTTAGGTTGCACCCGAAACAAAATGTTTAGTTAGATCTTCATTACTACGAATCATTTCAAATTGCAAATTCAGAAAATTGTGAAAAACGCCTTATTTAAATGGCAATAAACATACCGAGTTTATAGACATAAATAGAAATACTTTAGACACGATGTATTTTTAAAATATTTAAACATTTATTAATTGTATAATATATATATATATATATATACATATATATATATATATACATATATATATATATATTGTAGCAGGAATGAATAGACTCTAAATACTAAAATATAATTATACGATTAATAGTAATAACTGGAAGGCGCACAAACGTGCACATGAGTGTATTACCAACATAGGAACCCCAAACGAATGGTATCTACCCCTCTAAGGTAAAATGAATAACATGTGATTTGGAGTGGGGAAGGTGACTGTATGGGAGGAGTCATCGCCCTTATAAGGCAAGGACGCGTATAAAAGCTTCCTCACACTCATACGTTCTACGATAAGCAGTTCTTCAGAAACCGTCCGCGATGCCGTGAAACAACGCTCTCACACTCATACGTCCTAGGATAAGCAAGTTCTTCAGAAACCGTCCGCGACCTTAAGTAAATTTTAAAATCTTGAGTATATTAAAATCCAAGATAATTAGTAACTCGGAATTTTAAGTGATATTAAATACACGTGGACTTAAATAAACTCATCAACTCCACTCCGAATATTAGTGAGATATAAAACGATTGTAATTCTCTGTAATTTAATAGTGCAAAATTATTCAATAAACTGAAGTAATAAGTTTAAATCTATTTATAATTACATAAATCATATAAAAATCCCTGAGTTATCATATTCAACCTTGAGCGAACCGGCATCAATATTTATAGGCCTATATATACACAGTAATTTTTTAATATTTTAAAATACAACAGAATCACTGACGAGTCTCATATTTAATTTTATTCTCAGGCTTGGAAAGTATGAAAATATTTTTAAAACTTGAATACAAAGTTTTTAGATTAAAGAATTCTTGAGGAATTTCTCATGAAATATAGGCTATGGAGTTTCTCATTATAGATATAAATAAATTAATATAAATATTAAAACGCCTCAAACTCTAATTAAACTTTCCAGATACTTTTTAGAGTTTTTTCCTCTATCATTTATTAAAAACTGAGTAAGAGGAATGGATACTAATTAATCTTAATAATTAGGTACATTCAGAATGTTGTTATAGATTTAATACATTAAAATTCATCTAAGTTATAGGAGGCCCTAATAAGTAATAAGAAATTTATGTTTTAAGAGAGTCGTATATAGAATTTTGAAAATCTTATCTATAATATTTATAAATTATGAAATATTTTAATTTTGAATAGCTCCTTATGATTTCATACAAGTCGCGGAATTAAAATATGGGAATTCTATATCACCGTGTCTCCTTCATAAATTCAAATAAATAATGGAAAAACAGACAATTTATTGTATTATACTTAGTCAACAAAAACCCAAATCGCCAAATAAAAAATTTAAAAGAGTTAACGCGGTTCAATAGCGACGCTATCATTATCAAGACTGATTTTTATTGACTGATTATTGACTCAGTCAATAATCAATAATGATAATGGTAAGAGTCGCTATTGAAACGCGTTGACTCTTTTAAATTTTTAATTTGGTAATTGTCTTAGGGTCAGTTTCACCAACAGAGGTAACTGTATTACGCCAGTTTTCTCCACATATAATACATAGCTTAAACTGGCGTAATATAGTTACTTCTGTTGGTGAAACCGACCCATATAGGTAAAGAAAAACCCCGATAAAAACATCATCCAGGAAACGTGTCCCGACTGGGGATCGAACCCGAGTCCATTGCGTAGGAGACCACAGGTGGACTTATGGAAAATGTAAGATTCAAAATAAATGAGCTCGTAATATATTATCGAGAGCTGTATTAATATATGTTTATCTTAGACATGAAACTAAAATAAACGTAACTTTTAAACAAAGTATAAAAAGCAGGCAATACTAGCAGGACTAGAAATCAATACTGAAGGAACTAAGTATTTGACAAACTTAAACTCTAATGTTGGAGGAACTAACAGAATATTAAATGGAGCGACATATAAGGAAGTACACAATTTTAAGTACCTAGGATCCATTGTATCCAGGAATAACTATGTATTAATTGAAACAAAAGAAAAACTAGCAGCAGGTAACCGATGTTTAAGATCTCTGAGCAAAATTATACAATATATATATGGTCCACCGTTGTGGTCTCGAGGTAGCGTGTTGCCTCGTCACGGAACGGGCCCGGGTTCGATCCCCGGTCGAGGTTTTTATCGGGGTTTTTCCTCACCTGTAAGACAAATGTCAAGAAAACTTTAAGGCCCAAACGGTCCCCGAAATAATATGGCCATCATCATCATCATCCTTATCATAATCATCATCATCCTTCACCGGTGTGGAAAGCAACGGGAAGCTACCACGCCTACAATTCTCTAGTAAAGCTGCAAAGCATAGCAAGAAATTGCTATGATGGCAGTGAAAGACCTGCCCTCGAGCAGAATTTACTATGGATGGATGGATGGATATATATATATATATATGTTATAATTAAATGTTTAACATTGAGCAATGCAAGCTTAATATGGAATGATAAGAAAAATAAATGCCTGGACGGGATTCGAACCCGGATCTCTGAGTCTGTACCTCAGTGTGATATCCATTACATATCATGGATATCACACTGAGGTACAGACTCAGAGATCCGGGTTCGAATCCCGTCCAGGCATTTATTTTTCTTATCATTCCATATATATATAAAGTAATCCAACTACAGGCTTCAGGAGGCCCTTGGGGTAGTAGGAGGTTAAGGCTCCCACTTTTTCTGGGCAATCGGCACTTGATGTCAGCCAGGTTGCAAGCCGGGTTGTCAGCCCTGCGTGATGGCCGCATTTACCCTCAGAACAAGCGTCTGGTACTCATTTCCGTTAGAGGCTGAGTCGACCCTAGGGCCATAGAGCCGCCAGAAGGTTTGGGTCAGTTTAAAATTCCTGACCCCATCGGGACTTGAACCTTCGACCTTCCGGCTTGTAGCGCAGTGCCTTAACCAATAAGCAAAGGCGTGCCTATATATATATATATATATATATATATATATAACAATTATTAAACGTGTTGTAGTGTATGGCAGTGAATCCTGGACCAGATCAGAAAGAACTGCTACAAGACTTGCCACCTGGGAGAGAAAGATCTTAAGGAAAATATATGGTGCAATTAAGGATAAGGGTACCTGGAGAATAAGAACTAACCAGAAAATATATTACCTATATAAAGATAACGATATATTTATATATATTAAAGTTAGATATCGAAAAGTTGGGGCATATTTGCAGAATAAACGTGACACGTTTGCCGAGGATGATACAAAACGCTAAGCTGGATGGAAGGAGAAAAGTTAGGAGGCCTAGGATACGATGGATGGACGACGTACAGGCGGACCTACGGAAGATTGGCACAACAAATTGAAGAAATAAGGCACTGACCGAAGATAATGGATGGTTGTTATGAGGGAGGCTAAGGTCAAACTAAAAAGGACTGTCACGCCTTGATGATGATGATGATGATGATAATTTTAAAAAGTCAGACAATTGAAGTGTCATGACGATTATTCTTGAAAAACACTGTACTTCAGTGTTTTTATATTTGGATAGTCTATAATCAATTTAATATAGTTTATATTCTAGGTCAAAAAATGCTAGAACTTTTAAAAATAATGTAAGTACGTTTTTATACCAATCTGCTTCAATTAAAATGAATTTTGTTTAAAAAACTTCGTTAATTAGTTAAAATCATACATTTTATAAGTATTAAAAAATAAATATGCTCAATATCACAAAGATTCACTGAATAAAAAGTCAGTGTAATCGATGTAAAATATAAACCATTATTATTTAAAAAAATACAGTGAGAGCTAAAATAATTCTGGAGGGGAAACTCATTGAATAAGTGAACCATTTTAAATACCTGGGTTATGAAATCTCTTATTTTAAAAATGGAGATCTGTTTAACAAACTTTAAAAAAAATAATTATATATGTGGCACAATTAAAATAATATTTAAAAACACACGAATGGAAACAAAACTAAAATTGTATAAAGCAGTGGCTGTCCTCCCACTATTGTATGGTAGTGAATTTTGGGTTTTAACTAAAACAGAAGAAAAGATCGAAGCAGCTGAAATGAGATTTCTGAGTAGTGTGACTGGGTGCAAACCTCTAGATAAAAGAAGAAGTGAAGATATTAGAAATGAGCTAAATATTTTTAAACTTTTAGATAAAATAAACTAATCCAGAAAAAATTGGAAAGAACATGATCAAAGAATGAAAGATGATCGGATTCCAAAAATTATACTTAATTACAAACCAAGAGGAGACAGGAATATTGGTTGACCGAAAAATAGATGGATTCAACTTTTTGAATGAGAATCTCTGAGACCGGAACAAGTCACAAGGGCTTAATCCGTGATTGATGATGATGATAATAAAAAATCAATCATCAACAACAAGGATTAAGCCCAATGACCTGTTCCGATCTCATTATAGGTCGAATTGGTCCTTCCATCTCTTCAATGGTCTTCCCAACATTCTTCTCCCTTTTGGTTTATAATTATACATTCTTCTTGGTATGCGCTGTTCATTCATTCGTAATACGTGCTGAAGATAAGCATTTTGATAAAATTGTATTCTTTCACAGAGATTAAATATATTAAGTTCTGTTCTTACATCTTCGTTTTTCTTTTTATCAGTCCTTTGGTATCCTGCTATTGCTCTCAACATCTTCATTTCAGCAGCCTCTATTTGTTTACTATCTGCCTTTGTTAATAAAGTGCGTTTAATTGTGCCACATAGATAATTGAATCGTTGTATGTTAGTGTGTTATCTAAATTTCTGTCATTACCTAAATGACATCCCAAATAATTAAAATTCTGAACTTGATCTATAATTACATTGTTTATCATTATTTTTGTTCTTATTGCACATTTTCCTTTCAGAGCTAATATTTTTGTTAAGGAAACGCGAAAAGTAGGAAGGGAATTAACAGAAAAGAAAATGTTACGATCATTACAGTAAATTTAAGCATGTTACATTATTTAAACAGTGTACTGTACTTTGTGCCAAATAGTTGCGTAGTGTTTACTACATGAATAGCGTGAGTTTCAAGAATCCATTTTTTCCCCCTTACAAATCCTACTCCTACATTATTTTAAACTCCAAGCTAGCTGTCGTATCTTTAATTCAGACTTCCATAGATTCTACAAGTGCACGTGATGTTTCTCAGAATTTAAGGATTAACTTACATTTCCTCTACATGTATATTTTCACAAGAATTTAAGCCACGTCCAAAAGCTGAAAAACTGTTTCCACCATGTTTGCTCAAGAAAAATACTAAAGCGGTAAACAAAACTTTGAAAGCATTATATACGACCACGAATCTTCAAAATAAGCAATGTTATGACCTGAAAAAAAGTATTAGGAATGCAACTTAGCTTTTTTTTTGGCTCCCTGCACACACATTTCAGGAGTCCTTTCAACTAACGAAGCATGGCGTAGGGGAGACGATATAATTTTACAATGGAGAGAAAAAAAATACAAAACTGATTTCTCAAAATAGCTTGTATGTATAAATATTTCAGTAAATGTATTATTTATATTATTTATGTCCACCGCTGTGGTATCGAGGTAGCAAGCTGCCTTGTCACGTGCGGGCCCGGGTTCGATCCCCGGTCGGGGCAGTTTTTCTGGGTTAGGTTCTTATCGGGGTTTTTCCTCACCTGTAAGACAAATGTCAGGAAAGCTTTAAGGCCCAAACGGTCCCCGAAATCATATGGCCACCATCATCATCCTTCACCGGTGTGGAAAGCAACGGGAAGCTATCACACCTACAATTCCCTAGTAAAGCTGCAAGCATAGCATGAAAATGCTATGATTGCAGTAAAGGACCTGCCTTCGGAGCAGATTACTATGGATGGATATTATTTATAATAAGAAGTGTTGAATCTCGTACATTGCGATATATAATATATGTATTACGAATGAGGAATGAAAGAGGGTCATGGAAGCACCTTGTAGGAAAAGCAGAGGGAAAGCGCCCAGTAGATACGCCAAGATTGAGGTGAGAGGATATCATTAACCACGATTTGAGAGAAGTAGATTATACAAGGGATATTGGAAAAAAAAAAAACATTAACTGAGGATGGGGATGTATGGAGAACTTATATCCGCGCGGCCCTGAACCTATGGTTTCGATAGTGCCAGTGAATTAGTTTTTTTACTCACTGGCACTATCGAACCCGTAGTGCCGCGCGGACATAAGCTCTCCATACATCCCTATCCTGAGTTAATGCTTTCCAATCATTCCCAGTATAATCTACTTCCCTCAAATCATAGTTAATGTTTTTCTCACACCTCATTCTTGGTCTACCAACTGGGCGTTTTCCCTCTGGCTTTCCTACAAGAAGCTTCCGTATACGTCTTTCATTCCCCATACGCGCAACATGTCCTGCCCATCGCAGTCTACGAGACTTAACTGTTCTTATTATATCTGGCTTCCTATAAAGACCATGTAGTTCATTTTTATGTAGTCTTCTCCATTCACCAGTCTGTTCATCTCTCTTTGGTCCAAACATTTTCCTAAGAACTTTATTCTCAAAAACTCGTAATCTCATTTCCTCCCTTAAAGTAAGAGTCCATGTTTCGCACCCATATTTACACAAATTTAAAATATCATCAAATGCAAATTGTAAATATGGAGAAGATATTCAAGCAGTCAAACATATTCTATTTAATTGTACAATGTTGTGGTTTGAACGTTATAAACTTGAAACATATTTGAATGGTCCATCCATCCATAGTAATTCTGCCCGAAGGCAGGTCCTTCACTGCAATCACAGCATTTTCATGCTATGCTTGCAGCTTTACTAGGGAATTGCGTAGGTGTGGTAGCTTCCCGTTGCTTTCCACACCGGTGAAGGATGATGATGATAATGATAATGGTAAGGATGATAATGATAAGGATGATGGCCATATGATTTCGGGGACCGTTTGGGCCTTAAAGTTTTCCTGACATTTGTCTTACAGGTGAGGAAAACCCCCGATAAAAACCTCACCCAGAAAAACTGCCGGGGATCGAACCCTTGCCCGCTGCGTGACAAGGCAGCACGCTACCTCGAGACCACAGCGGTGGACAATTTGAATGATAATGAAAAGAAATTATTCCAGTCCTCTTCGTCTTAAACTTAACGACAAAAAATGTTATAATTACTTCTTTCTCTTGTAAATAGTGTTTATTCTCAACTATAATTTTATTTTATCGTGTTCATCTTTGTTATAATATTGTTATATAATTGTCTTTTGTTCTGCTGTGTTATGTTAATTTACTTGTTAATGTTACATAATTACAACCCTTATGTACCGTAAGGTAAAAAAAGGGTTTTTATATTTGGATATAATAGTAAAACGTGGCAGACATCATCAAGACTGATATCGTTAATGTTTTATATTCTCTTGTAAATAGTGTTTATTCTCAACTATAATTTTATTTTATCGTGTTCATCTTTGTTATAATATTGTTATATAATTGTCTTTTGTTCTGCTGTGTTATGTTAATTTACTTGTTAATGTTACATAATTACAACCCTTATGTACCGTAAGGTAAAAAAAGGGTTTTTATATTTGGATATAATAGTAAAACGTGGCAGACATCATCAAGACTGATATCGTTAATGTTTTATATTCTCTTGTAAATAGTGTTTATTCTCAACTATAATTTTATTTTATCGTGTTCATCTTTGTTATAATATTGTTATATAATTGTCTTTTGTTCTGCTGTGTTATGTTAATTTACTTGTTAATGTTACATAATTACAACCCTTATGTACCGTAAGGTAAAAAAGGGTTTTTATATTTGGATATAATAGTAAAACGTGGCAGACTCATCAAGACTGATATCGTTAATGTTTTATATTCTCTTGTAAATAGTGTTTATTCTCAACTATAATTTTATTTTATCGTGTTCATCTTTGTTATAATATTGTTATATAATTGTCTTTTGTTCTGCTGTGTTATGTTAATTTACTTGTTAATGTTACATAATTACAACCCTTATGTACCGTAAGGTAAAAAAGGGTTTTTATATTTGGATATAATAGTAAAACGTGGCAGACATCATCAAGACTGATATCGTTAATGTTTTATATTCTCTTGTAAATAGTGTTTATTCTCAACTATAATTTTATTTTATCGTGTTCATCTTTGTTATAATATTGTTATATAATTGTCTTTTGTTCTGCTGTGTTATGTTAATTTACTTGTTAATGTTACATAATTACAACCCTTATGTACCGTAAGGTAAAAAAAGGGTTTTTATATTTGGATATAATAGTAAAACGTGGCAGACATCATCAAGACTGATATCGTTAATGTTTTATATTCTCTTGTAAATAGTGTTTATTCTCAACTATAATTTTATTTTATCGTGTTCATCTTTGTTATAATATTGTTATATAATTGTCTTTTGTTCTGCTGTGTTATGTTAATTTACTTGTTAATGTTACATAATTACAACCCTTATGTACCGTAAGGTAAAAAAAGGGTTTTTATATTTGGATATAATAGTAAAACGTGGCAGACATCATCAAGACTGATATCGTTAATGTTTTATATTCTCTTGTAAATAGTGTTTATTCTCAACTATAATTTTATTTTATCGTGTTCATCTTTGTTATAATATTGTTATATAATTGTCTTTTGTTCTGCTGTGTTATGTTAATTTACTTGTTAATGTTACATAATTACAACCCTTATGTACCGTAAGGTAAAAAAAGGGTTTTTATATTTGGATATAATAGTAAAACGTGGCAGACATCATCAAGACTGATATCGTTAATGTTTTATATTCTCTTGTAAATAGTGTTTATTCTCAACTATAATTTTATTTTATCGTGTTCATCTTTGTTATAATATTGTTATATAATTGTCTTTTGTTCTGCTGTGTTATGTTAATTTACTTGTTAATGTTACATAATTACAACCCTTATGTACCGTAAGGTAAAAAAAGGGTTTTTATATTTGGATATAATAGTAAAACGTGGCAGACATCATCAAGACTGATATCGTTAATGTTTTATATTCTCTTGTAAATAGTGTTTATTCTCAACTATAATTTTATTTTATCGTGTTCATCTTTGTTATAATATTGTTATATAATTGTCTTTTGTTCTGCTGTGTTATGTTAATTTACTTGTTAATGTTACATAATTACAACCCTTATGTACCGTAAGGTAAAAAAAGGGTTTTTATATTTGGATATAATAGTAAAACGTGGCAGACATCATCAAGACTGATATCGTTAATGTTTTATATTCTCTTGTAAATAGTGTTTATTCTCAACTATAATTTTATTTTATCGTGTTCATCTTTGTTATAATATTGTTATATAATTGTCTTTTGTTCTGCTGTGTTATGTTAATTTACTTGTTAATGTTACATAATTACAACCCTTATGTACCGTAAGGTAAAAAAAGGGTTTTTATATTTGGATATAATAGTAAAACGTGGCAGACATCATCAAGACTGATATCGTTAATGTTTTATATTCTCTTGTAAATAGTGTTTATTCTCAACTATAATTTTATTTTATCGTGTTCATCTTTGTTATAATATTGTTATATAATTGTCTTTTGTTCTGCTGTGTTATGTTAATTTACTTGTTAATGTTACATAATTACAACCCTTATGTACCGTAAGGTAAAAAAAGGGTTTTTATATTTGGATATAATAGTAAAAACGTGGCAGACATCATCAAGACTGATATCGTTAATGTTTTATATTCTCTTGTAAATAGTGTTTATTCTCAACTATAATTTTATTTTATCGTGTTCATCTTTGTTATAATATTGTTATATAATTGTCTTTTGTTCTGCTGTGTTATGTTAATTTACTTGTTAATGTTACATAATTACAACCCTTATGTACCGTAAGGTAAAAAAAGGGTTTTTATATTTGGATATAATAGTAAAACGTGGCAGACATCATCAAGACTGATATCGTTAATGTTTTATATTCTCTTGTAAATAGTGTTTATTCTCAACTATAATTTTATTTTATCGTGTTCATCTTTGTTATAATATTGTTATATAATTGTCTTTTGTTCTGCTGTGTTATGTTAATTTACTTGTTAATGTTACATAATTACAACCCTTATGTACCGTAAGGTAAAAAAAGGGTTTTTATATTTGGATATAATAGTAAAACGTGGCAGACATCATCAAGACTGATATCGTTAATGTTTTATATTCTTTGGTTGGATAACCGACTGGCTTTTCAATTTATTCGTTACCAATACTAAAGTTTTCTGAAGGGACAGTTTTCTGCAGTTAGTCGAGTGGTTCAGTCCCCTGAGGATGTTTACCGGAGTCTCAGAAAATAAAACTTTTACAGTAAAAGTCTAAACACAATCTCCCATCAACAAATAGAAATTAATCTCAAATAGAGGTCTTCACATCGAGAACCGCCATTGCTCATTCAATAATTCGTATGATATTATTTGCGGTTGTTATACTAGTACATACTAGTAACTACTCAGAGAAACCCGGAGGTTCATGCTCATGCGGGCCTATACACTCCATATATCCATATCTTGAGTTAATGTATACCAATAATTCACTTCCCTGAAATAATGTTTAATATTATTCTCCCACCTCATACTTGACCTTTCTGATTTTCCTACAATTATTCGATGTCCTTTTTATATTCCCCAACGTACCACATGTTCTGTCAATTGCAGTGAATGATATTTAACTATTCCTATTACATCCAGTTCCCCATAAATAGCCTGTAGTTCACTGTTATGTAGTCATTTCCATTCATTTGTCTGATCATCTCTCTTTGGTCTAAAAAAAATTCATAAGAAGTTTAAGCCGAAATACGTATAATCTTTTCTTTTCCCTTAAAGTAAGATAGCATATTTTGCATGCAAATAATATATCTGGAAGAATAATTGTTTTATATATTTTCAGTTTAAGTTTTTTTTTCCCCGGAGAAGTTGGGACGACAAGAGTCTCTGTATACTAGTATATACTAAGAATCATTTCACTGCAATATCGAATAATTCTGCAATTGTACTAATTTAATTAAGGAAAATCACGTAAAAACAAAATATTTATGTTCTGATTAGTATTTATTTTAACATCCATAGTAATTCTGCTCAATGGCAGGTCTTTCACTGCAATCATAGCATTTTGATACTATGCTTTGCAGCTTTACTAGGGAATTATTGATATGGTAGCTTCCCGTTGCCTTGCACACCGGTGAAGGATGATAATGATAAGGATGATGATGGCTGGATGATTTTCGGGGGCCGTTGGGCCCTAAGCTTCCTGACATTTGTCTTACAGGTGAGGAAAAACCCCGAAAAAAACCTCACCCAGGAGCCTGTCCCGACCGGGAATCGAACCCGAGCCCGCTGCGTGACAAGGCAGCACGCTACCTCAAGACCACAGCAATGGACTAATATATAGTATAAACTGGGAAAACTTTGAATTGTGTATATTTAATGCATAGAGTTTTATTGTAGAAAAGTATGGATGATAATAATAAGGTGTGAAGATTAATTCATAACATTAATGTATCACTAAAAATTAACTCAGTGGCTCTATCGAACCCGCAGGTTCCTGGCGAACCGACATAAGGTTTCCATCCATCCCAATTCCAGCATAACGTTTTAAAATCATCCCCTGTACAATCCACTTACGTCAATTCATAGTTAATGCTATTCATCCACCATTCTTGATCAACCAACTGGGAGTTTTCCCTCTGATTTTCCTACAAGAAGCTTCCATGCACTTCTTCCATTCCCCATTCGTAGCACATGTCCTGCCCATAGCAGTCTACGAGACTAAACTATTCTTTTTATGTATTGACTTAGACTTTCACGGCCGGAGTTGCTGTGATGATCTTGAAGAAGATTCTCGGGCTGTAGACCTCACGACCACGGCCTACAGTCCGAAAATCTTCTTCAATATCATCATATTCTTTTTATATCTGGCTTCATATAAATATATTATAGCTCACTGTTATGCAGTCTTCTCCTTTCAGCTGTCTGTTCATC